>PVKA01026879.1:0-31198 GCA_004027165.1 Ctenomys sociabilis
TAGAAAGAAAGTCAAACATTTTCACAGTACAATTTGGTAAAATTTGTGAAGATGCAAAGACAATCACAATTAAAGAAAGAACAGTAAAGTCTGTCTGAGCAATATTAGTGCTGGGGTGTTTGAATTCAGTCCTGACCTTGCCTTTTAGACACAAAACCCATTGCCAAAGATGAGGAAACTGTCAAGATTTTAGATCATTTTAATTTTGTTTTTTATATGTATTTTTCTAGTTTTTAGGGAGGAGATAAAATAGTACTAAAACAGAAAAAAATTACAATTGATACAGAATTTCACTAAACCAGGTAAGATGAATTTCACAATATTTGTTGTAATGCATAGTGTTGTCATCATTTTAATTTTGAGATGCAAAGTTTATTTTCTACCCCTTGCATGTGACTTGAAAATTTTATTGGGTGAAGAAATAGGTTTTGCAGTCAGTTTCAGGAAGAGTCTACTGTGGCATCAATGAAAACACAGTATCAGGAAATACTTTTACAAGGAAATAATTTTATTATGAATCTATACCTGTTCTTCAAATGAGCATTAAATATTAGATGCTTAAAAGTGCACTGCTGTTTCTCTAGGCCTTATACAAATCTATCAGACAGCAGAAAATCATGTGACTTAGGTAATAACACCTGCTGGCCAGCTCTCACTGTTCACAGTTAAGGAGAGTTATTTTGGAAACTGTCTGACATCCCACCAATTTGAAAGCGTACTTCGCTTCAGACATGCTGTTAAATTAATGGAAGAAAGGAGTGAAGTACGACTAATCATGACAGGTTGGTGGCGTCCATCACTATGAACTTGACAGTAGTCCACTTCGTGAGATCTTCCTAGTCTCAGAATAAAGGTAATTATAAAATATATTTTTAAAGGTAAGTGTCATTTGACAATGGGATATAACTTTAACAACAATTTGCTTTAATTTTAATTTCAATAAAATAATTTGAATGTCATATAATTTCCCAGGAAATAATTATTTTACATTTTATTTTGGTTAATCTATAGCATGATTTGCCAAACTTTTCTGTACATAAAATCTTTAACAAGTCAACTATGACAAAAGGAATGTAACAAGTTCATCACCCATATGACGCACTGAAATATTCTGTTAGTTTCAACATATTTTTCTTTTCCAGTTAAAAATGTGATATTTGGGGCCAGGGAGATAGCTCAGTAGAATAAACGCTTCACTGGCAAGAGAAAGAGCCTAAATTCAATCTCCTGTTGTGCCAAAAAAAATGTAATTTTTGAGCATGTATAAAATTACATGA
This sequence comes from Ctenomys sociabilis, assembly GCA_004027165.1. Lineage (NCBI taxonomy): Eukaryota > Metazoa > Chordata > Mammalia > Rodentia > Ctenomyidae > Ctenomys > Ctenomys sociabilis. The sequence goes on from PVKA01026879.1 coordinate 1,278, forward strand.
GTCCCTGTTTAATGGTTCTTAGCCTCAAGCAGTAGGTGGTCAGTTGGAGGTGGAGGAGCTGTGTTTGGAAAAATGTATAGAAGACCTTCCGTTTTGCAGTAGGCTGTTCTTTTGCTCTCTTCCCTAGGCATCCATGGAAATTTGTTTTTCTTGTGAAGGCCTTCTTTTTCCTGAATACATTTCAGTTTGACTGGATATATTTGTTTAGGGTAATAATTCCCAGGTTAAGGATTTCAGTTCCCTATGATCAACTGCTTAATGCTACACAGACCACTAATACATAAAAGTAATCAGCTAGCTGTGTAGCTGGAAATTGTCAGTATTCAGTGACTTGAATTTTGTTTTGGAGCTAGCTTATTTCTCTGGCATTGTTTTATTGATCTTCTTTTTAAATTTATTTTTTATTTTATTGAAGTACAAATATCAATGAGACAGTTTTAAGACACTTTAACAAGACAGATTTGATAAATTTAATACATTGCAAACTGTTTTCATGTTTTGGTATCATAGAAGGTGCATACATGGTATTATACTTACAGACATTATTATAGAAGATGCCTCTTTTAAAAAAAATTAAGAGTGTAGCTATTTACTTATCTTATTTTTTATACCTGAATTATAACACAGATTCAATAATTTCTACCTTGTTATTTTCCTAGTGGTTGTCCATAGTACTAGAAGCCGACATAATATCCTGTCCAACCACCATTAGTGCAAATCTAGCCTCTCATAGAATTATGTAGAAGCACGGCCTTATCTATCCCAATTGTACTGTCCATACACACACATCATGATTCTTCCTTTCTATATCCCTTCCTTTGTCTACACCTGTCAAAGATGGGCACTCTGTTGTCATTCAAGCAATTTAAGTGCCTCAACTTGACAACACAATCCAACATAGTCCAGCATTCCACAACAATAGTGAGTTATCTGAAGAAGTTGTTGACTATAGCTATTTACAGCTCAAATTATTATTATGGCCACTCATTGTTTTATTGATCTTGTGGTTTACTTTTCTTCTGGAAATTCAAGGCCAAGCTAAAGCAAGACCTGTATTGATTAAGATCAATATCCTGCTATTTATCAGGATCAGTTCACATCAGGATCTACCTTAGAACCAAGCATAGCACCTCTTAGTTCATTCATCAGAGATCAGCCAATTGGATGAGTCCTGATGATTGTTTGGCCTAGTTACTTTCTGCGAAAGCTTTGGACAATTTTCTGTCCTGGTGACTCTGCTTAGACACACTGTACACCATTAAACTACCTCTGTAGCCCAGCAGTCTCATTTATCGGAGCTTTAGGGATCCAAAAAGCTAAAAAACATTGCAGCAAAGGTTTACTGTGGTCTGGCTTCTCCTTGATATCACAGACTTAAGTGATGCATCTCTCAAAAATTAACCATCTTGGAACAACCTGCTCAGGCCCACTCCGCCCCCCGTCCCTCTCTTGGACAGGAGCTTTCTTTCTCTCAATAAATCTATTCTGCTCATAAAAAATAAAATAAAATAAAATAAAATAAAAATTAACATATTACTCTTAGCAATCAGAAACTTTCAAGCCACACTACATTAACAAAAATAAGCACTACATTTATAAAACAAATTTTAACATCATTTTGATCATCTGGCAACTTTAGTGTAAGTATATAAAAAATGCTTCAAACTAAAAAAATGGAAAAAGATGAAAATCTTGTTCAGTTCAAATAAAACAACTGTTTACTGATTGGACAAGTAGACAAACAAGCAAATGCATAATTTACTTAAAAAATTAGATTGCACTCAAATATAATTTTTCCATATTGAGTTATAATTCTTTTACAATTTTAGATGTTATATAATGTCTATAAATAGACTGATCACAATTATTTGTAGGTCATTTAGCAGAGACCTACAAGAAAAAATTGGAAAGAATAACAACTTTTATCTGTAATTAATATTCTTTTATATTTTGTTTGGTCTTAATGTTAGCATGTCATATTTATTTTTATTTTAAGGAAGTCTACAGGGTGTTCAGGGTCTCACTACTAGATCAGACTCACAGTGATTCTCCTGTTTACAACCTCCCAAGGGCTGGGATTACAGCATGCTCTGTCTCAGTCACCATCTCAGCATGCCCAGTGGGCAGGAGTGGCATGCCAGGCCTAGATATTGAACCCCTATTCCCTTTGTCTGCCTAAGCAGGCACTTTAATCTGTTGAGCTATTTGGCTGGCCCATAGTTGTGAATTTTTTTTTTTTTTTCTGGCTCAGGCTCATATGGAGCTGGGGATCAAATTGCAGTATCCTGCTTGTGACTATGTTGGCATAAGCAAGCTCTTAAACAACAGGCAGCCCCCCCCCCATGTCTCTTAGCTTTCAGCTTAGTTATCTCCATGCACTCTGTCACCTATTCAGAACTTTTCTTATAATGTACTTTGAGTCAATATTATCACTTACGTAGACCCCTTTTGCTAGTACCTTTGCTGGATCTTTTGCCTAGGCTGCACCCCACCCCCTTGCTCCTGGGTTCTATGACTATGACCAAGTTGTTCCCTGTCAGTGACTTGCACTGCAGCCATTTGTGATGCACAAGCACTGCCACTATGTGTGCACAAAGAAAGAGTGGGCTCTGGTACTCTTCTGCCCTACTGAGGTCAACAAGTTGACCAATGACCATTCATTCACTGCCTCCACAAAGAAGGTGCAGTTTCTAAGTGCTCTGAGCTAGGGCTTTATGCTTGTGCTCCCTGCTGTGGCTGACCTGACAAAGCAGACCTTAGGTTCCTCCCTCCTCCCTTGTCTCAGCCACGTTCCAGGCTTAGGGGAGCAGCTCTTTAGTTCCTGCCTTATGCTTCTGGCTTGCATTCATCAGCTCCACTTGCTCTCCACCCCCACCTGCCCTCACCCACAGAAGAACATGAGAAGTGGTGAGAGCAGCAGAAACAGCAGTTTCTTCCCATTACATACACTTGTAGAGGTCTGTAGGGGTCTAGAAAAATTTGTGCTGGTTTACTTCACCCCAGACTTTCTCTAAGCTGCTTTCCTACCTTCCTCCGAATATGTAAATTTATAGTTTCTTCTGAAACTCAAAGAGAGGTCCCTTGAACAAACTCAAGAAATTTAGGGAGCTATGCAGTCTTGATAGGGGTCTTTCTAACCTTAAACAGAGCTTTGAGCATTTAAAAATGTTAAGAATGGCCTTTAGATCCTGAATTCCCTGCTCTCTTATATGCAGTGATTACTCACTACACTCTGTACCTTAGTTGTGGTGTGTGTGCTCACAGAGTTCTTGTCTCTACTTAGTGTCCCTTCCATGCACAGGCCCCACGTAGGTGCCACTTGTTGCAATCTGTGCAGGCAGCAGGGCCCTGAGATGAGTGACGAGAGAATGAGAAAAATAAGACACGCAGAGAAAAGTTGGGACTAGATGGACTCATTGACAACCCAGCGTGATCTGCATCTCTATACACAGCAAAAAGGTGGGAAGCTCATGACAGAGTCAAGAATTCTCTGTTGTGCTGAGAACACTGAAAGTGAAACACTCTCAAAGCTGTCTGTGCTGCAGTTAACAGGGAGCAGTACCCAGGCCAGACGCCTGCAGCACTGGCCTTGCTCTCGTCCCAACAACTTGTTTCCCTGGTTCATCTGTGGCGCTTCCTATGCTCAGCGATGGCCTTGCTCTAGATCCCAATGTGTGGTCCATCTTCAGTTTAGCCATTGTCCACAAGGAAGAAACAATTGAAACATTTATTTTTTTTTACACAATAAACTTGGAAAATTGCACCAATGTTGATTAAGTTATCCATTAAATATGTTTAATAAATAAAAAAATTTCTTTTTTTAACATATGATTGAGCTATAAAGAGAATTATCAGCTACTTTTAGTCATTGTTCAACAAAAACATTCAAAGATAAGTTCAAAAATTGTCTCTCTAGAGCTAAAACTATAAAAGGCTTTATTTGCACCACATTTTCATTACTATTTTTAATTTTCAGACAATATAAAATACAGAAGAAAAGAAGTATTTCATAGTAACTTCTCATTTATGAACTTTATGTATGCAGACAGTAGTTTATTACTTAAATTATTACAAGGTGGTATAGATGGAGAAACAAATTGCTTCAGTGAATAAATCAACCCATACTAGCAATAAAACAAAGCAAGTAAATATCCAACCAGCAAAAAGAAATTTGCAAATAATTCAAAATTAATCCCTGTCTTTCTTTCTTTCTTTCTTTCTTTCTTTCTTTCTTTCTTTCTTTCTTTCTTTCTTTCTTTCTTTCTTTCTGTCTGTCTGTCTGTCTGTCTGTCTGTCTGTCTTTCTTTCTTTCTTTCTTCTCTTCCTTTCTTCCTTCCTTCCTTCCTTCCTTCCTTCCTTCCTTCCTTCCTTCCTTCCTTCCTTCCTTTCTTTCTTATTTAATACAAGGTCTACAGGGTTTCACTATGTAGATCAGACTCATAGTGATTCTCCCGTTTTAAGCGCCTCCCAAGAACTGGGATTACAGATGCGCGCTACCACAATCACTCTTAATCTCAGTCTCAGGTCTTCATGGTAGGGATGCAGTGGGGTGCACACAGCTTCTGGTGCTGGGGATTGAACCCCAGCCCCTGTGCTCTGACTAAGCAGGCGCTTTAGCCCACTGAGCTATCTGGGCAGCCCTTTATTTTTATTTTGTATTTTTTTTCTGATAGCATAATTCCCTTTCAATTTTTTTTCCTGTTTAAGAATATTTGGGGTTTTCTCATACAGTTAAAAATGGCTAATTTTTTTTTTTTTGTAAAAGAGTAAGAATTCTTCAAACTTAAAGCCAATATTTTCTTCAATATTTGCCCCATACTCCAGTTCACAAGAGAAATTCACATGGAACCAATCATCACTTTCTTCAATGTTAAGAAATTATAGTTTTCTAGGGCAGGTGACATAGCTCAGAGGACTGAGTGCCATCTTACACAAGCCAGGGACTGAGTCAATTTTTGGTATCCTGTTCCAAGCCAGCCCTGACCCCAGGCCTACTGAGCTGGCAACCAAGTCCGGGTGTGGTGGCCCATGCTTATAATTCCAGTGCAGGGTAGGCAGAAAACAGGAGGATCACTATGAGTCTGAGCTGCACAGTGAGACCCTGTACTATAAAAAAGGAAAAAAATATATATATACGTTCTGTTCTAGGAGTATATGGATGTAATCTTTGCAATCAGAGTCTACTGTAGAGTCAGCCATAAACTTGAGTGTGGCTTCTGTTCCAACAAGATTATGTAGAAAGGAGAATTCTCTTACAGTGTGATTCTGGGGACAGCAGGAAACAAAATACATATCCAGAAATCTGTTTCTAAAGCAACAAGAAAGATGGAGATGAGTGATTAAACATTAATGAATTATTTTTTAAAAAATATGTTACCAACACATGATGTAAAAATTTTATTAAAATATCATAAACACTGAAAAGGAACATAGACACTTATTTGCAGTTATAATGTCACAGTGTCCCAGGGTGACAAAATGATGATGAGGATAATCTGATTTTGTTCAGTTTAATCCAATTTAAACCGGCCACTTCTAGTCTTTAGGCCTCTGAACTCCTTTTCTTAGAACGTTTAGCTTAGAAGACATCTAATTGCAAAATTTTTCTCCTAAAAATTGGAAAGTTAAATATTTTTAAGAGATTTTTCCAGTTAACAGAGATTAATTTTCAAAAGAATGAGATGAAATCTTCAAGCAAGACATTGTCTGTGCAGTGTCTATGTGGAGGAAAGACAAACAAAAGTATTGTTCCAACCTGAGCAACTACTTCCTTTCAGAAAGGTGTGAGAGGGAAGAGTTTTGCTTTTTGTTTTTCTTCCTTTGAACAAAGTCAAAGGACGAAAGTTAAGTCTTCATCTAAAATGTTATACTTCTCACAATTCCTAGAAGCTTTCTTGCAGTTGGTTTCAGTATATTTGAATTCAGATTATTTCAGTCCTTTCCCTCCTGTGGTAAAAATCTTTGAAATAAATCTTCTTTGTGAAGAACTTTCCTACATTTCTGAGTCCTTTGTACTTACAAGTGTTCACTAATACTTAAAAATAAAGTATTAGAAATATTAGCTTTGAACGTTTCATTAGCAGGAATTTTAAAAAGACAGCATTAAATTATAATCTCTCCATCAATGTGAGAGATAAAATGATTTGTAGAAGAATGATCATAAACTTATTTAACTTGGAATAACAAAATATATCTACTTATGGAGACTTTGCTAGTAGAGTTTCTAATAATAATTAAATGGACTTACTATTTAATTGAAAATCGCATATATTTTAGAAAAATCACTGAGCCATCAAATTTGGTAAAGTACCCAATTTAGTCATGCATATACTTTAGTTGTCTGAGTTTTGATTATTGAAATATATTCAAATAATATGAATTATAAATTAAAGCACAATCAAGCATCTGTAACAATGTTTGGACTGAAATATTAATATATTAAATGTGAAACAGTAGAATTAAAAATGTAGGGACAGGGTAGATGGCTCAGTGGAATAAGCACTTCCCTGGCAAGCACAAGGGCCTGAGTTCAATCCCCAGTTACCTCCCAAAAAATAAGAAAGAAAAGAAAAAAATATCTTCTAGTTACCAAAACCTGATATTTGCTTACAGAGTAACACACTGATAGCATCAATAGGAAACTTAAAATAGTAACTGGTTTTAGTGCAATTTTTAATAAACCACATCTTCCACAAAATGCAAAAGCATGGAGGCAATTTCATATATTTAACCAACTTCTAGTAATAACTTTAGTTAAAATTTGTAGGCTGGATTTCTCACAATTCTTCAAGATTGAGAAGTGTAAAATTCATAGTCTCACAAACCAAACACTGAAAGAGGTATCAAAATATAGAAAACAAATTATCCATAGATTCAACTATTAAATTATTATGAAGTTTCAATTTAAGGGTGCTAAAGTTCTGTAGCTTACACCATGCAGTTATATGTACAAGATGGGTAAGGCAATGATCCTGAGAATCTTCAGAAGATTTCTGAATCTAGCAGTTAACTGTAAGGATTCTTACCCTGACTAACTATATGTGCTGATACCTGTGAACCAAGCAACTGCACTGAAGATGGCAATTTGTAATAGAAGGTTCATGCTTTGAGTGCCTGTCATTCTGGTCTGAATACGGGATGCTTGCCATGACGTTGCTGCCATGCTGTCTCTTGGGTAGATATTTGTTTAAAAAGGAAGAGGGTGGTGAATGAAGGCAGGAGACAGGAAAAGGAGTGTTGTGGGACTGTCGTGTAACAATGCTATATATGGTTAGATTTCTATATGTATGTGTAAACATATATAATTGCTTAGTCCTATCTTTAAAATATATTTTCATTTTTTACCTTATATTTTGTAGGGACTTAAAGTTTAACATATCAACACTTGATGAAAAATACCTGTTCCATGTTAAGTGTAAGATGTTTGATATTCAGACAGATAGTGAGATTAAGCTCAACAGACTAGGTTGTACGGTAATAACATAAACTTCTCTTCTGGAAGGTTAATAACCTAAGTTTGTAGACCAAAAATTAGAGAAAAAGGAAGGCCTCACGGACAGCCAACATGTTGTCCCTAGCTTTTCAAACTGAATTAAGACTCAGGACATATGAGAACGTGTACTGTAACATCATGCAACTCAGCTGTGTCCCAAATTTTCTGATCAAGGAGATTATGGGGCCACAGAGGAAAGTGATTGATGATGTAGAGTGTGCCTAGGGAGAGTCACATGGAGACAAAACATTCTCTCAGGCTTTCACTAAGAGCAAACTGGTCAAGCAATGGCTGTGATTCATCCACATGGCTGACACAGAAAAAGGATCTACAAACTGAGTTCTAGGGTCTCAGGATAAACCCTGAGATTGTGAGACAGTATCAAATCAAATTAGTAAGACAATTGATTATTATATTGTGTTGCTGTATCTTAAAGTGTTTAAAAGTGAAAGTTAGTGTTTTTTAAGTCAAGATTAAACTACCTTACTTTTTCTAACTACAAAACTGTATATATATATATATATATATATATAGCTTATTTATGAATAAAACAATATTCATTAATTTATAAAAATAAAAGTAAAATGTTTATAATATTTTAATTTAAAAAATGTAATGCCTGAAATTAATACTACAATATATCTATTGAATGGCACGTAGTGTCACTAGACAAGGTTTAAGGAGTTCCCAAAGAAGATGAGTCCTTGACTCACCTCTTGGTTATGTCGAAGTTTTGCTGAATTTCATAGTCAAGAAGTTTTCAAGAAGCATTCATGACAGATATAAATATATTTATTAGGCAAAAATTTAAAAGCATACACTCAGAGAAAATAGAATGAGGACCCTAAGAGTGATGAATTATGGTGTGGAGCAGTATATACTCTTGTGATTTTCAGGTGACTTTGAGATAGAAGATGTGGGCCGTGTATTTCTATGATGTCATGATACATGTCTGGTAGGTTTTGTTAGAGTGTAAACCACTAATCTGTTCCTGAATTGTGATGTATTGTCAAATGAGCAGCATGCTCTCTGGAGGACTGGGCTCTATGGGAAGAAGAACAATTTACAGGTGCATAGCATAGGGCCACAGGGCTCAATTTTTTATTGTAAAAAAAAATTGTTTTTTTTACAAGGCTTATTGTTTATTGTAAACCATGAGAAATTCCTTTGTAAGATTTTTTGAAAAGGAAAATGTGCCAAATAACTCTTGTGATCTGAGATGCAGTTTTGCTTTAAAGTACAGTTTCAAAATCTTGAATTTCCTTGTTTTATTACTACATATCTCTGTTGTTTTCTATCTTGCCTCAGTTGGACAGAAAAGAGCGTGCAATTAGTGAAATAAAACATGACACTAATAGAGATATATAAGATAAAATGGAGATAAGAACAGGAAAGAAGCAGGAGAGAGAGAAAACGCAGAAATGAAAAATAAAGAATAATATCTGAGAAACATGAAGCATGCTTACAGAAGAAAACATCCATACAACTAGTAAATCAAAATACAGTCCAGGGCTGGCCAGATAGCTCAGTGTATTAAAGCACCTGCTTAGGCAGGCACAGGGACTAGGGTTTGATACCAGCCATGTTGCCCTGGCCCTGTTCCTAGGGTGTGCTGTAATGATGATTGAGGCCTGGCATGAAGGCAGCTGCCTGCAGTCCCAGTGCTTGGGAGGCTGAAAACAGGAGGACCACTATGAGGATCTCTATGCAATGAGACCCTGCAGACCCTGCGCTAAATACTACAGACAGAAAGACAGACAGACGGATCTTCTAAATATAGTTGCCACTTTTAGCTCAGCTTCACTCCGCCTTTTGTAGAGTGAGGTTGAGCCAAAGTATTTTGTTTTCTTTTGCTCCACATGCAATTTTTCCTCCTGAACAGATTCCCTCTAATACTAATGGCTAAGGACATGGACGCACTCTGTATTCTTCCACTCCATTCCCTCAGTGAGCTTCTCTGTTTTAGCTTTTATCTATATTTTGTGACTAATGAATTCTCTCTTCTAGCTTAATCTTGTAAAGCAGTTCTGATATCTCCTTGGATTTTCTATGCATTTCTTCTCATTGAAAGAAAAAGAAAATGCCACTTTGTAAATGACAAGCACATCATTATAGAGTAATCCTTATGCACACATACATACACCATATTTCTAGACCAAAATCTCTTACTATTCAGACAACATGATCTTTTAATACACTTTTGGAATCCAATGGACTCTTTCCAGGTTCTTAGGGTCCTGAATGAAGAACTGGACAAGGCACTGAAGACCACGAAAACTTACATTACTTGAGGGTGAAAGACAAGCTCAGCAGAATGAGAATAGGCCACTGAGAAAGTCTACAGTGGCCATCAGCTTACTGGCAGGATAGGTATATATATATATATATATATATATATCCCTATTAAAAGGCCATTGTTTTCATGCTAGGTATAAATGAAAAATTGAAGATAGTATTTTATGATAGGTTCCAGGTGCATCTTGTGTCTTTGTGATTGACAGGCCGTGCGCAATTGCTTACCCTTTTTGCCCCACCCAACCTTATGTCTTTCACGTCAAAGAAATTTCATCTTATTTTTACCGGTCTTTTGATGATGTCATATTATACATTTAAGAATGGAAAACTGCAGTATTTTATATTAGTAAAAATGTATGGGAAGAAAATGCTATTTGTTTATATGTTTTAAAAAATCCTTCATTGCGTGCATATACTGATTTGCTCCAGGAAAAAAAATAATAATAAGGGTTACCTCTACTACTTCTTACCATTAATAAGACAAAGGTATAGGTCTTAGGGTGGATAGGGGAATCTAATCCTAAAGGCATTATTTTATTCATTTCTGTCACTGATCTCTGAAAAGTTAACATACCTAACACTTGTTTAATGCAGAGAGTCTGGTCATGGGGACAGTGGCAAAAAGCTCTGGGGATGAGCTTGAAATGACCCTTAGAGAAAGCCTACCTTTTTCCGAAGGATTATTATTATTTTTTTTTTGGCCAGCTCAGGCAGGTCTGGTAAGGCAGGAGCATCTGGGGATTGAACCGCAGAATCCTGAGCCTGAATGCTTTTCTTAAGCAGGCACTCAAACAACTGCCCATTAAACAACCGAGTTAATGGGCAGGTCCCTGAATCCTACCTTTTTCAACAATGACCAGAAAATAATGGCATAGTCTTCTCCATGTCCCCAAATGAAAGCCAATAACAAGGTAGTGCCACTTATTGATCAGTGAAAGAAGACCTGATCAAAATAAAAAAATAAATAAAAAGCTATATACTAACAAGGAGAGATACGGAAGGGCTGGTGAGATAGCTAAGCAGACCAAAGTGCCAGCTTAGGCAAGCATAGGCAAGTGCAGAGAGCACAGTTCATCCCCAGAACCATGTCCTGTGCCAGCCCCACTCCCAGACCAAACTGAGCCAGCCTTCCAACAAAAGAAGAGACATAGAATATCCCATGTCAAACACTGCTAAGAAGTAATAAAATCTAAATTCACGACTGATAGAAAGAATGCTGCTTCAATTGCTATAAATAATTTTTATTACATACTGAAATAAAAAGACAGCACAGCTATTAAGTCCAATGAAATTAAAATAAAAACAATTGTACTAATTTAACTATAGTTAAATAATAGGTGATAATGGAATGACTAATACACATCAGTAGTTAATAAGGGGCGAGTGCATCTTGAGTCTCACAGAAGAACAAAACTACTGACTCAGCATTTTATCTATCTATCTATCTATCTATCTATCTATCTATCTATCTATTTATTGTTTGCCCAAACCAGGGATTGAACTGAGACCCTTGCACTTGCCAGGGAAGCGCTTATTCAACTGAGCCATCTCTCCGGCCCTGACCCATCATTTTAATTATTATTAAGATTGAAGTGTTTTATATAAAATGTAAAGCACTTATAAAAATATAGTTTATCAAGTAATATATTGTTAATGTGTGAAAATTATCAGACATTAAAATATTTCAAAGATGCTTACAATCATTCTTGTATGAAATTTGGATGTCTTCTCACTACAGTTTTTACAATATGAGTTGTTAATTACAATTATGCATGAAGATGAAATTAGAGTGTATGAATAAAGTTTACTGGTAAACACTAAATTGGTAAGTTGAAAAATTTTACTGCCCAGAACATATATGACTAGAGTTTATTTGATATGAATATTGAAATAACTAATGCAATATAAAAATTATCATTTTGAATATACTACCATAAGAATACAGATTAATTTTGTTTCTTTTGGTATTTGCCAAAGATCTGGGAAACCTAAGTATATTTCAATGATTGTAAGGCAACTATATTCATTGTGAAGATTTTGGACATAGAGAAGCAATGAAAACACCTAGCACCTTGGCTATGGCCAAGGCTTTGAAATTGTAGTCTATCTAAAGACCAGTATTCCATAATCTGCAATGTAGCAGCTTGCCCTTCTCAATGGAAAGATTAGCATAAGAAATCTTGGCCATTGCCAGCCTGCAGGCTTGTTGGTCAGTAGATGTTACTGTAGTTTAGTGATCAAACTGCCCAATGGCCACTGTTTTTCCATCAGTTGTTACTACATGAATTGGTCATTGCTGTGACTTGGACATTCTAAGACAGAGAAGAACCTTCTCTTACTGTAGGGTCAAATGCCAGTAAAGTTATTCAAGATTAAATTGAAAATATTACACTTCCACTCACCGGGAGTATCAGTTTGGTGCTGTTGACCAACATTGCAAAAGTACCATGCCGTCTTATTTCTGGTCTTCTATCTTAGTTACCATTTCACTCATTGCTGTGACAAAATACTCAACACTCCAAGGAAGGAAATCTGACAGTTTGTAGAGATTTCCGTCCATTATTATCTGGCTCCAAGGCCATGTCATGTGGCAGAGAGGCATTGTTCTGTGACTGAAGAAGACAGTGAAAACCAGCAAGAGCAAAACTATGTTAAAAAAGTCTCTTTTTGTCACTCTTATCTTACCAAAATTGTGGGCTTAGGTTGGTACCAATCCAGGGAATTGATTCAGCAATGTCTGAACCCTTAATCACAGCACCCTAAGACAACATTTTACTACAAATCAATCACAAACTCTCAATTCAGCTACCTCTGAAAAATGCATACTTCCATGACTATGTGAGGTTTTGGGGGGATATCCAGACACAAATCGTAATGTCCAGAAAAGATTACAAGAAAAAAATAAACTGAAGTGATGTGTTTTACAGAGAAAACAAATTTGGTATCTTCTTTCTATACCTACGTGACACAAAAAAAAGGCACCTCATCACACAGAGCACTTCCATGATGTAATACCAGAACATTTTAATCCACACATTGAGCAAGTAGTCAAACAGCTTCTTAAATGTAATAACTGGTCATCTTCTAGCTCTATACAATTCTGACTTTACCTTCCTTGAGAAAGAATCAGATTCCAAAATTTAAGCTCTGTGCTCCATTAAAGTGTCCCCAGTTCAGATGCCAATCAAAGTCCCAGGACAGAAAACTCTGTTAAATTTGTCTGGCAGAACTTTACTAGTATTAATTGGTTTATTAAAAAATTATAACAGAAGGTAAATGCAAAGCTGCATTGAGGGATATACAGAAGAGGGAGATTACAACCCCCATCATCTTCCCAGGTGGACAAACTCCCCTAAAACCACACATGCTCCGCTAGCAAGAAATTATCTGAACCCTACCTTTTCAGGCATTGTTACACAAGAAAACTTGATTGCATTTCACCACTGCTAATCAATATAACCTTCAGAACTTCTTCTAACACTTGGAGTTTGGAAAGCAAGATTTAGATCCCACGCTTGCAATTCTGCCTTGGTTTTTCTAATGACTACTGTACTGTATAATCAGAAGCTCTGAAGACACTCATTACTTCTAAAGTACAAAGCCTCTTGGCAGTTGTGTGGCAGGAAGTGAGGATGAATGCCAGTTTCACATTCTGGAAGGTGGTGATTCTCAAGACCCCTTGAAACTCACACATTGGAACCCTGAGCCCCAAGATGATGGTCTCACCTGGTGCTGCCTTAAGTGGTGATAAGGCCATGAAGGGGAATCTCACGCAAGTAGGATCAGTGCCATTAGGAATGAGTGCATGAGGAAGCTTGCTTTTTCAACCCAGGAGTGCACCATGAGAGGGCAGCATTCAGCGACCCGTTGGGTAGACCATCTACACTCAGAAGCTCTGCCTGGACTCCTCTTGTGCTTGATGAATAACCTATTAGTGACTACTGGAGACAAGATATACTCTTAGGGTACTTCCTATTTCATAGTTCTACAGCACTAGAATAACTTTAAAATATGGAAGTTCTGCAGCTCCTTCATTTCGCACTTCAAACAGGAATAATAATTACACATTGAGAATGAAATGTGTAAATATTCAAGAGAAATCCAATAATAAGTGTTTTAAGAATGCCAAGTATACACTAGTATTTAAAAGACAGGTAATTTATTTTGGGACAGGATATTCGTACAGAGATATTTTGTATTTACTTTCAGCATAAAGATAACCAAAAACTAGGTATTTAAATGTTTATATGTATGCCACTGTGTTTATATTATTTTGATATTTTAAAATTTTTAAACTGTTTATCTTATGCATTGCTATTAGTAACAGCAGCACTATTATACATAATTGGAAATCTGTGCTGTCATCAATTTCTACGACTCACAGGGAGGTGGCTCTTTCTGAAAAGGGAAAAATGAAATATCTAAAAATTGTGTGCACATTTTCTAAGGGGCAATTCAAGCCATGCTTCATACTTCAGGAAAGCTGGGTGTAGACATCAGCCCTTGAGTTTCCTGAGAGGAAAATCCCTTCTCTGTGAAAATAGTGAGAGATAGACCATTGCCTCTGCTTTTCAACACCTTTGACTGTGAACATTTCTGCCTCAGCTATGGGAAAAACCTTTCTTTTCTTTTTTTCACTTACTCTCCGTGAAAAAGTGAGACATGCCTGATTGAAGGCTCAGAATTAGTCTGTAGATTCCAGAATCCATAGAATTCTGCAAGTAGGCCATGATTTTTGTATATTTCTCACCTCTGCATAAAATATGGAAAAGGGCTTGTGAAATCCATAGTCTCTATTTCATGGTTTCTTTATACTTTTGATTGTATAACATTCAGAAACTCCAAACATTTAGTCTGCTGAGCTATCTTGCCAACCCTATCTTGCCATTATCTTATGTAGTTATAAAGCTATCCTTTGAGCCTATATGAGATGTAATAAAATTAGCTTGATTGAATGCTTCAGTTGAGTGATGTCCAACAGATAACAGGCTCCTAAGATCCTTGCAGTGTGTTCTCCTCCACCTTATTCAACAGATCTGGCAGTGTGCAACTTCTGGTTCTTACTCCAAAGCAAAACAGCCACAAAAGGTAAACATTTGGAGTGAACTTAGAATATCAGCAGCCAGGGTTGAATAGCTAGACACATGAAGAGACCACCGAACTGCTTCAGAAAATGCAGTAACAGAAATGTAAATGTACCTGACAGGTGAGAAATGTTTTGAAGGGGATCTACAGCAGTCTTTTTCTGTAATGACACCATGCAATTAAAATTTTCTCCAAATTTTAATCACATCACATATATACTAATATTTTACAATGTTATACATTTGAGAAAATTATACAAGCACAGGTCTAAAAGATGTGACCACCTGGCTATTTTCTTTAGCGAGTTAATTACCTTCGGAATCCTTTTATGTATGCTTAAATTTTCCTTTCTGATGTGACACATTGTCTTGCATTCAGGTATGGAACGTGTTTAAATGTTTATCAATAGGGTTGAGCACTTTACAAATTATGTGATCTTGAAAAATTTTGTTGGGGTCTTGGTGTCTCACATTTACTTATTTCTAAATATACAGAAGATAGAGGTGCCTCTAGGACACACAGGGCAATTAGAAATGAGAGAACTGATTCAAACAATTCCCTAAAGGGAAATTAGGGAAATGATTCAAATAATTTTGAGTGGTTTTGAGAAATGCCATACCTGTTTTACAAATGTTGAGAATGTACCTATGCAGGGGATAAATTAATTTGCCCATGACCTTGTAGCTTTTGAATTAAATACTAGACCAGGGCTCCGATTTCTTAAACTCTAGCTCCAGCCTATGCTGAGCAATTCCCCACAGTGTCTTACACAAAACCCTTTATTATATTTATTGCCATTTAAATTTATTATTGGTATTTTTTTTTTGGTGGAACTGGGCATTGAACTCAGACCCTTGCACTTGCCAGGGAAGTGATTATTCTACTGAGCCATTCCCTGGCCCCATGTATTTGCTTTTTAAAAAGAAGAATTTTAAATTATATAATGAGCTCATCAGTAATCACTAGTCAAAAAATTATTTAATCCCAATAGGCCACATTTTTCCATTACTTTTGAGTCGATATAACTTTAGATTGTTAACTATCTTTTTGTTTTACCATATATTTGAAAACTCTGGGACATGCTGCTCTTTAAGATTTACTACAGTGTTTTTAACACAATTGTTACCTTTTTGAAGCTCAAGACTTATCCATCTTTGGAAAGAGGGAAGACTGACAAATGGATTCTTCAAGTAGGTCCCTTAATACCTCTCCATAATATTCAGCAGAAAACACATTTGTGATGCAGAGTGAGATCAGAAATCAACAACAGTGAGCCAAACAAGGAGAGAATGTCCCTGAAGATATTACTATGGAAACCAAAGTAGCTCAAAGTAGCAATACTAGGGGAAAGGCAAGTTCCAGGCAGAAAGAGACCCACAAACAAATTAAACCAAAACCTGGGGGATGAAGCTGAGGCAGTATTTGTAATCCCTGACAATGCGTGCCTGTATTTCCAATTCTTTCTTTCATGATGGTGCCAGGGTCTGTAAACACCCATGGCCAGCAGGATCAGGCACTGCAACTCAGAATCACTACTTCATCATAACAAAACTTATTTCAAGCTACATTAGGCAACCCGAGCTGGGCTAAACATGATTGTAATATAATGTTTGTTTCTAAAAAATAGGAAAGAACTTTCATTCAGTAGCCAGCGAGCTGAGACTGTTGTATTTTAAAGTCTCCGGTGAACTTCAGAGTTATAGATTAGGTTCCCATCTTCAGAATAATTAATTAAGCCCCAGTTTTTCTTCTGCCTAAAAGGAATTCAAAGGAAATGATTCAAATAATTTTGAATGGTTTTAAGGAACACCATACCTTGAGAAATATTTTGACCGAGAGAGGATATCCAGAGATACCATAAGGTGATACAATTTATTATTGTTGCACTTGGTATATGCAGATCACATTGATCTCACCTGTATATTTTTGTCACAACTCTAAGCTAAAGTTGCACATTCTGTAGCTTAAAAGCCATGTGGTAAGGTGTGCTGACACATACAAAACAAGAAAGATTAATCACACATACCAAAAAATAGGAAAATGCTTTTTATCACTAACAGTGATCTAAGCACTGCTTAAGAAGAAAGACTAAGTGAAGTCTGAATATTAAAACAGATACTGTAAAAGGGGAACAAATTATGCAAAGAGGAGGAAAACCTAGGATGAGGGAAAAAAGAGAAAGAAAGAATGGAAAAAGTTATATATATATATGAT
Source organism: Ctenomys sociabilis (assembly GCA_004027165.1). Classification (NCBI taxonomy): domain Eukaryota; kingdom Metazoa; phylum Chordata; class Mammalia; order Rodentia; family Ctenomyidae; genus Ctenomys; species Ctenomys sociabilis. The sequence continues at coordinate 18,364 of PVKA01026879.1, forward strand.
AGCTTGGATAAGTATACTGCTGATTTCTTCTGGCCTATTAAAATAATAGTTAATAAACTTTTCTATCTTCTTTTTAATTTTTAAACAAATATCATGTGCTTATATTTGGTAATCTGAATACCTAATATGAAGAAAAAAATATGCAGTAGAGCAGTGCAGTTTATCATAACTAAGTCCTGGAAACAACTCAGATGCTCATCAACTGAAAAGTGGATAAAGAAGATGTGGTATTAATGACAAATTTGAGTCTTTGTCTTTAAATGAATGCAACTAGAGAACACACACTCTTCGGTGAAATAAATCAGATCGGCGTTGCACATATTGCATTATCTCCCTGGTGTGAGAACCTGAGTGAGAAAATGGAATCTGAAGAGCACAATAGATCCTAGGAAAAGGAAATGAACCCGTTCAATGGAAAAGAGTTACTGAGTTGAGGAGAAGGACAGGAGAGGAAGGCGGGAAAGAGATATGTGTATTAGGTAAGCAGGATGTTTGGACAAGTGCACTGTGCATTTCTGGAGAAGAGCAGATAATGCTTAGTTTGTTTTGCTTCCTGTTTTCCACAGTTGTTACTTTCTCTCTTCTTAATTTCTTATGCATTTCTTTCTTTTTTCTTTCTTCTTCTAATTTTGCATGCATATATTTGGTGGTATAATTAACTGGTTGGAAGACAAAACTATGCATTGCAGCAAATACCCTGAAATTCATATCACTTTATTAAATGAAATTCTGTGTTGCTTTTATTTTTTCTGTTTTAATGCTATTTTTGCTCATTATAAAATTTAAAAAAATAAAAACATGCAATGCAGTGGTGATTATTGTATGTCTATCTTTTTCTTTTTTTCTTGTCATTTCATTTAGTGAAATTCTGTATCATTTCTATGATATATTCCACTATTTCTTATTCTCTTTAAAAGTATAAAAATTAAAAACATGAAAGAAATTAAGAAATTGAAAGAAAGAAAGAAAGAAAGAAAGAAAGAAAGAAAGAAAGAAAGAAAGAAAGAAAGAAAGAAAGAAAGAGAGACAACAAGGAAGCATTTTGGTCTCTTTTACATGTACATGAATAAAGAATGTATGCATTTTACCCTGAGTAGATTAATTGAATTTTTTCCATTATTTGTAGTTTTGCTAGAATCTCTCACATTTAACATCTTGTGTGATTAATACCAGTCAGCATTCTCTTCTGATATTATAATCTTAAACAAAGAGGAAAATATTGAAACCTAAGAGGCAAATTTGAGGCTTTGAAAGCTTAAGCTAATTAGAATCTCAATTCTTGTTGCTAGATATGTAATAAAGAATATTATTTGCCTGAAAAATATTGACAGCAGTGAGAGAGAGAGAGAAAAAAAAGAGATAGACAGAAAGGGGGAGATAAAAAGAGAGTGAGAGAGAACACCTTGCGATTGGTAGAAATCCTACCAACATTTTAGTTTTCATGAAGCTCTGGGGTCTCTGAGGACCACTGATATCTCCAGTTACCCTGATCCAAATTGCAATAGGATCAATAATTTCCTCTCCTCAGACAATTTTAAAATAATAACATCCACAGTTTAAACAATGATAAAGTATTTACAAAGCTCTTTGCTTTTTTGTGTGTGATATATAAACTAAGTATTTTTGAAATTTAAAACACATGCCCCTATTGGGTCTTAGAGATGATGTGTTCTTGTCTTTTTACAATTTATGTAAATGAATCTAACTGATATTTGTCTTGGTTAATTTTCTCACATAGCTGGAACAAAATACCCAACACTCAAATTAAGGAAAGAAAGGCTTATTTAGGTCACAGTTAGTAGAGGTTTCAGTCCGTACTCAGCTGGCTCCAAGGCACAGTGGCACATGGCACAGCACAGCCGTTGATCACAAACAGCAAAGGCAAAAGGGAGGAGCAGTGACAGCACTGTCAGAGGCAAGCCTTTCTCCTCATCATCTGCTGCAGGCTGGACATAGCTCTCACACCCATAATCCCAGCAGTACTCAGACCCATAGTCCCATCTTTGAATCATGAATTGATCACAAACTCTAGAATCATACCCCAATGATTGCATGAGGCTTTAGTGGATGAATAGACACAAACCATAACAATATTCAGGGATATTTATTTACCTGTAGAATAGTATTGGGACACCACTCTGTTAAAAGAAATAGTTTTAGAGTAGTTTGTGCGAGGGATTGAACTGCGGACCCTGATTTTGCTTGTCAGGTGCTAACACCACTGAGCTATCTCCCCAGCCCATAGATGTGTTTCAAGGAATCATAAAAAAATAAGTAAATGATAGTCTTGCAAAAATCACTGTTCCTACTCTTGTTGAAATTAATATGTTAGTCTTTTTAATGAACTTTTGACTTCAAGTGTAGGATTATGAATAGTAGGGGCTTAATAAGCATTCTTCGTAGAGTGACAATTTACACATGAAGGAAACAGGCAAAACAATGACGTTGGTATGTTATGTTAAATTGGAATATGCACTGGTTCATTTCATGCAAGCATACAGTATACTTTCCTAAGAGTTGATATTGTATTTATTTCTATATTTCACAAAAATTTTCTCTAGGATATTTTTTCACTACAAAACCATAATAAGTCCAAAAAATATTTGAGGTTCACAGCTGAACTTCAAACTTTATGGTTAACTTGTCACCTTGACTTCTCTACTCATTGCCTACCTGATATGCTTATGATATTGAACTGCTCATTTGTGTACAAAGTCATCTGAGAAACCAGTAATCTAAGAGGAAACAATACCTTATTCTTACTGATGGATGCTGTTGTTGCATAGTAAAAAATCTGTGTGATAATATGGTAAATATTATTGCTTATGTTTTAACAGGAGGTAAGTATGTTTTGAGAATTATTACTATCATATTTTTAAAAATGCTAATAAAGAAGGGTGTTAAGGTTTATTACCACAAATTTTGATTCTATGATATACTAACCCCCCCAAATCTTGATGATGGCCTGAGGAGACAGCTTTGCATTCTAAGTACATGCCTGGCATGGGCAAGAACCTGAGTTTGATCCCAGTATTGCATGCCATGCTGGCCCAGATCCCTGGGTACATCATGCTGGCCCAGAAACTGGGTGTAGGGTACACACTTGTAATCCCAGCACTGGGGAGGTTGTGACAGGAGGATCATTATGAGTCTGAACAATGTAGAGAAATCCTGAATCAAATCAAATCAAATCTTGATGTTATCCATCACATATTTATTGCATATTTTGAAACAATAGAGATTTAATTTTCTATGAAAATTAATGTGGCATCTGCTTTTGTTTTGTTTTCTTTTTATTTTTTTTCAGTACCAGGGATTGAACTCAGGACCTTACACTTGTAGACAAGCTCTTATTCTATTGAGCAATCTCCCTGGCCCAATATCTGGTTTTAATAGCCCATTTTCCTGATTTAGTTCTTTTATACTTGAGAACACACACACACACACACACACACACACACACACACACATTTTCTTTTTGTCTTTTTCTATTTTTTTTTTTTTTTTTGGTGCAGGGTCTCATTATGCATGCAGCCCACATTCATAGCGATCTTCCTGCTTTTTGCCTCCCATGTGCTGGGATTACAGGCGCGCGCCACCGCGCCCAGATTGCATCGCCGGCTCAGCGCACCCGAAGGCGGGCCGGCGCGGCTGGGGGAACCAAGGATCGAACACTGGTCCTGCGCTTACCTAAGCAAGCGCTTAGTCCGCTGAACTATTGTTTATTGAACACACACACATTTTCATATGCTCAAATGCATATGTATGAATCTATCTTTCACAGAAACATTTAAGTATTATTTTTATATGTTCATTTATAATCTGCAGGACATTTGTACTGTTTCTTTTCTACACAAACTTTATTTTAGAGTTACTTTAAGATATCAAGACTAGGGTCAGCATGTTAAGTGCCTGCTTAGGCAAGCATGAGGACCAGGGTTCGATCCCTGACATCACATGCTGTGTCCAGCCCTGGGGTGCACACTAAGCCAGTGACTGAGACTGAGGTGGTGACCCCTGCCTGTAATCCCAGCACTGGGGAGGCTGAAAACAGGATCACTATGAGTTTAAGCTGCATATTGAGATACTGAACAATAAAAAGAATAACTATTAAATAAATAATAAAATATAAAGATTTAAATCCCACATATTACGTATAGCTTATACCATAAGCTTTATCTGATGTAGTTCCTGCCCTAATATCTACTCCAGAGCATCACCTTGTAAGTAGCTTCCATGTTTTTTCAGCTTCTTTTGACTGTGATAATTTAAAAAGATACCCATATTTTTTTATTTTATTTTTTACACAGCATCTCCTCCAGCTGGTAGCACTCCTCCTATTTGCAGCCTCCCCGCATGTCACTACACGTGGACTCATGCTCCTATTTTTGATAACCTTGACAGTTTTGATTATCCAGGATCCCATAAGGAAAACTCCATAATATAGACAGCAATGACCATGTATGGAAACTTGAACTTTTGTTCTCATTTCTAAATTTTCTTAGGTCAGAAGTACCAAGCCATTCACTGTGCATTTTTTAAAAAATATATTTCTTTAAACTTGGGATAATATTGCCAGATTTATATTTAATATTTGGGTTCTCTGATCTGCTAACACTTTTATTTGCATGATTTAAGGTCCACACTCCACAATATAATATTTTAACATTTTTATAAATGCATAAATTTTTTTCTGTATTCCATAGAATATTACACAATATAGTGTTAGCAACCACATTCCAAGGTCTTTTGCTTCAAAAATTAAACTTTGAATCATAAGTATTGGTTTCTCAATTTCCACCGGGATGCAACAATCCACTGTACAATGTTCTCAGATCGACTTCAATTAGTTGATAACACAGATTTAAGATTAATTCATATCTTTTTTATACGCTGGGAATTTGTTTCACTGTAGCATTGAATATTATTCCACTGAATACATTGATTCAGTTTGGATCTATTTACTCCATGTCCTATTGAAGAATAGCTAGGTGCCTCCAATTTGGGATACTAATAGATAAAACTGATATACCATTTATTATTATATTTGCATGTAGTCATACACTTTCAAATACATTGTGTAATCCCTAAAAACAAAACTATTTGACTGTAAAATAAAGACTGTATTTAGCTTTGGAATATACTGTCAAATTCTCCTGCATAACAATGGTTGCACTTTGCATTCTTGCCACAGATTATTCTGTAGTACGTCTCAAATCCCTCTCCCTTTTATTAAATTTTAGGGATTTTCTCTATGACTGTACTGTCCTCCATTTCATTGATGCTTGTGAGAACTTTAATTTTTGTTTCATTTTCCTTCTTTAGACTGAAATTGTCTTTAACTATAGTTTTGTAATATATAAACTTAGACTGCTAGTTCAGGTATTGCTTATTTTCTTAGATGCATATTTGCAAAAAGCTTTCTGTCCAAACTATGTTTTTGCTAGCATTCTGTAAAGTTGATAGTCCCATTTATTGTCATCTAGCTGAAGTTTTTTTTTTTTTTCTAATTGTGCTTGAAATTTGTTCATGTTCTATTTATTATGTAGCAATTCATGTAGTTTAACTACTGTGCTAGTAATTATTTTCCTGTAGGGTAAAAGAGTATTTTGTTATTAAAGTAAAATATTTTAAAGTAAAACTAGTGATGTGTTCCCTGCCTGCATTTTCAGATAGCATTTCTGAATGATTTATTCTCACTTTTTAGGAAGTGGGACTCACGGTACTAAGTTTCTCAAACTTGGTGGCTTAAGACTTAAAATAAAAAAAAATACTCCATTTGGAATTGGTGTGTTGTCAAGATCATGTCTCACCTGAATCATGTAGAGGAAACACCCTGGACTCTTTCACCTTCTCCTATCTCCAGGTGTGTTATGAATTGTGGCAACTTGATATCTCTGATTATCTCCTCTGATAATCAGACTGTTATAATATACATATATTATAAATATATATATGCCATATTAAAGATACTACTGTTTTTGGCTCTGTGTACCTCTGTTTTTTCTTATTATAAAGAACCAATCATATCAAATGAGAGACGACCCTATTCATCTCACCCTGACAGGACTGAGTCTGCATAGATTTACTAAGAATTGCCCACCCTACCACATGAATCTTTCATGAAATCAATCTTTAACATTTAAAAATATTTGTCAAGTTATATGTTATAACCTGAAATGTGAACCATCTGTCATACCCCATGTAAGCTTGGGAAACATGTGTATTTTGCCCTGGTAAAAGGAAGTAACAGATAAACAGCAGATGGATGCACTGCAATGTTAGTGCTGTGCAGGTCATCCATATCCTTATTGATTATGTGACTCCATAATGACTACAGTACAAACAGAATGGCGGTGGCCCCTCTAACTTGTAATAGTACATGTGTCTACAGCTTCTTTCAAGATTAGCAGATTTTGGCTCTGGTATTTAGATACTACCTGTCCATGTTGCTTCCACTCGGAACATTGCTGTTGTTTCCTGGTGGAACTGAGTGCTTTCCGTTAACTAATGGCAGCTTTCACATCTTAGAAACTTTCCTGTTTCTAAGTTGGCTCTGTTTGAAAATAATGAGGCAAATCTGTATTTTGTAGTATCTTCAATACGGCATATATATTTATAATATATGTATATTTGTATAATATATACAATTATATAGTTATATAATTATAATACATTACATTACAATATATAATTATAGTAACATACATTTATATAATTATACAAAATATCTTTTAAATATATATATATTTCTTTCATTTTCTTTTTTTTTTTTTGGTGGAACTGGGGGTTGAAGTCAAGCCCTTGTGCTTGCCAGGGAAGTGCTTATCCTACTGAGCCATCTTCCCAACTCACTTGCTGTTTCTTTCTTTCTGTCTGTCTTTCCTTCTTTCCTTTTTTGTTTGTTTGTTTCTTTCTCTCTTTTCTTTCTTCCGTTCTTCCTTCTTCTTACCTTGAGCTGATGGAAGTCTATATTTACCATGGATTTCTTGTGGTCAGGATTGAGTTATATATTCTGTTTATTTATTTAGTACCAATGATTGAAGTCAGGACCTTGAACTTTCCAGGCAGGCTGTGTGCTCCTGAGCTGTCTCCATGGCTCAGGCAGTCTTTCTGACAAGTTCTGTCTTTCTAGTGGCTCGTTCAATTAGTTCACATTTTCAGTGATTGCTGATACAGCTGGTTATTGTTTGTCATGTTTATAATGCTTTCTTTTTGTTGATTTGATATTTGCAAATTTATCTTCTGCCTTATCTTGATTAACTGGATATTTATACATTTTTTTCTCCCCTTCGGCAAACCCACTTCATTTCCTTTAGAATGTGAAACCTAGTACTTGCACATAGCCATGATTGAAATAAATTAGACCCAATCAGTAGATCAAATTCACATATGATCACATACGATAATTGGTAAATTCTAGTAGAATATTTAAAAATTGTTTTCTCCTGTAACTTTTGTTAACTGTACCATTAATTCCATTCCTCTGTATTTTAATTACTCAATGTCTTGTTAGTATTTATTCTTTAAACTCTAGTCGGTTTTTTTCAATGAACAATACCAGAAGTTGTACAGTATGAAACAAAACATATAAATTACATTTTAAACTAAGTATTCCTTTTCTGATATTTTAAGATAGCCCCATGCCTTTGATATTATGATTTTTATATTGAATGATTTTTATTAGTTTCTTTTGCAATGCCAATCTACTTACAATCAAAGTTTCATGTTTGGTTTGAAATATTTTGTATCCGTCCTTTCCCTTTGAGGGAAAATTTGCTGAACACAGAATGTTAAGCTGGTATTTAAAATTTTTTACAATATTATAATTACTTTGGTACATTTTCTATTTGTATAGTTTTTGATGAGTGTGCTACAACCCTTGAACTTGTATCACTATACTTAAGTGGGCTCTTCAGAGGATACTTTCAATATTTTATCTTTGTTGAAGATAATTTTCCTATAGAGTATAATATATATGAGTATATGTGTATATAGGAATGTGGATTGTTTTCCCGTTAATATTTGTATGAAATTTCTGAAGCTGTTATCTGTCATTGATTTTGGAATTGTTAAGTCTTTTGTAGTGCATGCACCTTGATCTCTTACCTCTAACATTCTAAAACATACATATTACTTAATTAAAATTGCCATCACTCTGAGGTGTTTGTAACTTTGGTTTCTTTATTCTTTGTCTTTCTTTTGTCTTAATTATGGGAACTTTCTATTGAATCATGCTGAACACTCTGACTTCTGGGGGTTGTATCTAGTTTGTGGAGGAATTCACTGAAGTCATTTTCAAATTCGTTATGCCTTTCTTCATCACTATTATTTACTTTTATTATTTATTAGAGTTTTTCGCTGCAGATAGTATTCACTATTTATTCATTCTCTTTATTTCTCCAACATTAAGGTGAATTATTTAAAAGTCTCTGAGAAATCTTCATCTCTACTATACTCCCTACAGTCCAACGTACTTTTTTCCCTCTGCAATATGTGTTCCTTGTCGTGTAAAAAGTTGGAAGAATCACATCTCTAAACATGGTTTTTGGGCCAGATAGCTCATCAGATTAGAGTGCCTGCTTAGGCAGACACAGGGACTAGGGTTTGATCCCTGGTGCATACTGAGAAGGTGATTGAGACTGAATGTGGGGGGCCTGTGCCTGCAATCCCAGTGCTGGGGGGAAGAAAACAGGCGAATCAGTACAAATCTAACCTACATAGTGAGACCCTGTAGACCCTGTACTAAATACACAGATAAATAAATAAATTAATTAATTAAAAATAGGTCTTTTGTGTTGAGTTCTGATGATAAAGCCAGAAGTTGAATTGTTTCAATCTGTGAAACAGATGTAAATATAAGAAATTTTGAACTATCTTAGGGGGTCTTTCATTGACTTTGGACAACTTAATATGCTCATTTAGATTTTTTTTTTTTTGCTTGTTTAAATTTATTCACTCTCTTTAAATTTCAGTCCAGTTATCCAGTAAACGTGTGGCAGCAAAGTGTTGTTGAAGGGTGACCATTACATTACCTTCTGATTAATTGTCTGTGATTTAGACATTTTGTGCCTTAAATATTTGACACTGATAAGTCTTTCTCCTCTTCCAACTTCTGAATGGCATAAATAGCATTTTCTCTTGAAGCTCTGACACCTGTTGAATATTCCTCCCCATGTTACCTGGGGCAGGATGAAGGTGATACCATTTCAGAGCTGGGGTCAATGCTATCCACTTGGTTGTTCTTTTTGGCATTTTTTAGAGATAAACATTTGTTTCTAGGACACATGCTAACTCATTTCACAATTATGAAGCTTTCCTCCCTCTGCAGATTCATAGGTAGTGCCTTCAGATTATTACTCCAAGAACCTGGATGTTCTTAAGTAGAAAGCTGAAGGACCTGGAGGGGTACCTGCTGCAGCTATAATCCTCAGGATTAGGTCCATCTCATCATACTTCACTCTCAGGCTCTGGAAATCTAGCAATGAGGCCATGACATTGAGCACAGCCTATGCTATGAGACACTGCAGTTGTATCATGCCAGGTTAACCCAAGTATTGGAACTTTATATGGCAACTGCTATGTAGCTTCAGATTGCAAAAGGATCATACATACTAGTGTTTTCACCTTCTTCACATTTTAATTTTTTCTTAATAATTTTATTGAGAAACAAATAGCAATGAGACAGTTTCAAAACTGATTAGTAGGATAGTTTCAATAATTAATACATTGCACATTGTTGTCTTTGTAGTGGTTACTCATAGTACAAGATGGAGACATGATATCCTGCCCACGAACACTGTTAGTACAAATCTTTCTATTCATTAAATTAAGAGCAAGTAGCTGTATATCTATCCTAACTACTTCGAATATACAGATACAAAATGGTCCTTCATTTGTATCCATTTTTCACATTCTAAAATAAAATGATGGTATCCAAACTCTTAAACTTTAATGTGAAGTTTTACCTACAAATTTAAATCAAAACATATAGTGTGAAATGATGACATTTGACTATCAGGATATGTAAAATATTATCAGTTTATTTTATAATCTTTAGTTTTGCATATACTCAAAATGTATTTTTCTATGTATCTAATTTTATTTTGTTTTACTTCTATGACTTATGTGTTACTATTCAGAAGTCTAGCAATATTACAGTATACTTGTTTCAAACATTGCATCAGATAATTCTTTATTTTTGCAGAACCGGGGATTAAACTCAGGCCCTTGCTCTTACCAGCGAAGCATTTATTCCATTGAGCCATCTCCTCAGTCCTTGCATCAGATAATTCGTAATACACATTATTCCAGCACAAGTATTACATTGACTTTTTTCAAGGTTGGGTCTCTAACTAAATTTACATGGATGCTACTATGTCTCAAGGTCACTAACTCAGATATCCTTTGTACAGTTGGATTCTATATCTGCAGACTGAATGAAGAGCAAATAAAAAATATTTGTGGAAAACTTAAATTTGTACTAGGTATGTACAGAGTAATTATCTTCCCATTATGTCCTGAACAATTTGATGTATCAACCACACAGCATTTTATATTGAGATGATTTTTTAAAGTATACAAAGGTACCAGTTGGTTAGCTGCAAATACTAATTTATTTTCTATAAGGTACTTGAAAATTCAGAGATTCTTGTTATGACAGGGTGAGTGGAATCAATCCCACAGGAATAAACTGGACTTCATTTTAACCTTTTATGTTGTGATATTGAAGTGCTGTTCTTTGTTTGTTTTACTGATCTTTTATGTTCTGCTTTCCAGCTGAATTCTAGAAATTGTTCATTTTATCTGTTTTAATCTTGCACTCTGTAACTTCCATTTAATTTATTCTTATAACTTCTAGAGTGAGTACATGCACCTATTTCTGAGTGGCCTTGTGTATATTTATAGCAGCTGACAGGTCTTTGTCAACTAAGGGGAACATCTTGGTGCATTACATTCAAAAGCTATTGCATGATTCCTCATGCTATTTGATTATACGTGCATCTGATGATAGTTTCTTGTTTATTGAATGCTAGATGCTTCCGATGACATATTCCTGTAAGTAGTCTGAATTATGCTTTCCTCTCCGCAGTGCATTTGGTTTAGTCTTTGCACACAAATAAATTACTCTATGCAGATTTTCTTGATGGCTTTAAACTCAAAGTCCTACCGTTTTAGGTAAAATTTTATTCTGCTGTCATCCCACTCTTGTGTGTAATTTTCATCATGAAGCTTTTTGGGTGGACTTAGAAAATGATACCCCAAAGCACTGTGAAGTGAATGGAATGGAAAATCCTTAAACGAGTAGGTCAGGCTGACCTTCAGGTTCCTGTGTGAAAGCTGGTCATAAAGAATTATCGGGCCTCTGTTGTCTGAAAAGCCTCCCTATACTGTTATTTCAGAAATGTGTAATCTTAGATCCAAGTGAAAGAAATATTCCATGAAAAAAGCAAAAGAGCCTGACCAGACTAGCCTTGATGGATTTCCCAACTCTGCCTTTTACGTCATTTGTTTGTTGATAACCATATTTTGCTATCACAGTCCTAGAAGAACGTCCATTTTCCATAGGAACAAGGCTTCAAAGGAAACACTCCCCTCTGAGTGCAAGGGTGAGTTCAAGGTTCTTTATAGCTGAACACTCCCATATTTAATAGAATAAAAAGAAAAAAAATTGCATAATATATTATGATGTTTAGTTTTATTTTTGTAATCCGAGTATTGATTATGACCCTGCTGATGAGTAAGGAATAAAACACACCTTTTTTTCCTTAGACAGCCATACCATTCTTTGGTTATCTGTTAGTCACTAACCTATCTACTTTATTTTGAGTTATTTATCTAAGGTTTCCTAAAACTAGTTGATTTTTACATTTCTTTTTCACTCTTAGTCCCACAGCACATGCTCTGAGATTAGTCATCCATAGCCGTGCTGTGTGTTCCTGTAAGAAAAGCTCACCACTCACCCTGATCTCTCAGAATCCTACCCCCCTGTTTCCTTCCTCTATGATACACTGTCTCACTAATTCTGTCCATTATAGCAGCTCAAATGCCAGTCTGTCTCTTTAATTCAGCAGAAGCAGTGAGCTCTTCTTGAACTCTACTTTCTTAAATGGATAGTTGATTTGTTTATTTATTTTTAATGTATTTACTACAGGTGTACAGGATCTCACTACTAGATCAGAGTCGTAGTGATCCTCCAGTTTGCAGCCTCCCAAGTGCTAGGATTACAGGCATGCACCACCACGCCCGGTCCCAATCATTGTGTCAGCACGCCTGCGGGTCTCGGCTGACGTGGCAGGCCTGGGGATCAAACCTAAGCAGGCACTTTTTTTGTTTGTTTGTTTGTTTTATTGAAGTACAAATACCAATGAGACAGTTTTAAGATACCTTGACAAGATGGATTTGATAAATTAATACATTGCAAACTGTTTTCATAATGTTTTGGTATCATAGAAGGTGCATACATGATATTATACTTACAGACATTATTATATCCTGTGTCTCTTATCAGTAAACAAAGAGAGTGCAGCTGTTTTCCTATCTTATTTTTTATACCTGAATTACATCAAAGATTCAATAATTAATACTTTCTACCTTGTTATTTTCCTAGTTGAGCTCCAAATTTTCTGAACAAGGAGATTATGGAGCCACAGAGGAAAGAGATTGAAGTTCTATAGTGTGCCTGGGGAGAGTCACATGGAGAGAAAACTTTCTCTCAGGTTCTCACAGAGAGTAAACTACTGAAGCATTGGCTGTGACTCATCCACATGGATGACACAGACAAAGGATCTACAGAATAATGTACAGGACTACAAGATAAACCCTGAGGGGACTT
>PVKA01026880.1:0-31193 GCA_004027165.1 Ctenomys sociabilis
AGAAGAAGAAGAAAAAGACAGACAGACAGACAGACAGACAGACAGAAAGAAAGAAAGAAAGAAAGAAAGAAAGAAAGAAAGAAAGAAAGAAAAAAAGGTAACTCTAAGCCAGGCTTAGTGGCCAATACTAAGAATTTCAGCTATTTGGAAGGCTGAGGCGAGATTATAAATTTGAGACCAGACTGGGCCAAGGACTCTTAAATTGTTTTAAAAGGTTGGGATTATAGCTTATGGGTAGAGGTCCTGTGGGTTCAACCCGCAGTACTGTACTTGGAAAAAGAAAAATAGTTTAATGCCTCCAATCAAATTCTAGGAGACAGAGAACATAAGATAATAATCTTGTTCTGGCTGAAGCCACTGGAGTGTTGACTCACCTGTCTCCTGGTGGGCACTATTCCTGGGGAAGCAGCTCTGCCCTTCCTGCACATAGCCAGTATAATGTATGGACAGTGTTAAGTGAAAGGGCTGAGGAGCACAGTTATTGTTCTTAGTAAGAACATTTTCCTAGCATCTGATTTGTGTCCTACACTGTGTTGCTATGGGAATACAAAACACATTTGAGAAGCTTCTAACTGGATAGGAGGGTAGGACATAGATCGTTCTGGGTTACTCTTGGGAATAGCTTCAAATAGGATACAGACCTGTGGCCTGGGAATTCAGACAAAAGACTCTAGGGGCTTACCTGTTAAGCAAAACTCAGTGTCAGGATATAAGACCCAGACAGTCTTCAATGATGCACAGAGACTTGTCAATGCAGGAAAGATACTCAGCCCTGCAGAGGGATGCAGCATGCACTCCTGCATGTCAGGCTTTGTTTTGGAATGAAACACAGTAGACTGGAGGTGAGAAGGATTGCAACATGGGTTCTCTGGAAGCAGATACTAGGATGGACATTGGGGTGTGTATCAGTTTCTTGAGTGCTATAACAAATTACCGCAAGCTGTGTGGCTCAAAACAATAGAAATTTATTTTCTCACAGCTCAGGTCAGACGTCTGAAGTTATTTTCGCTGGGCTGAGAGCAAAGTGTTGTGAAACCCAACTGGAAGGACAGAGGATGTACCGCATTCAGGGTCACGCTCCTCTGGGCACTTTGGAGGACACTCTGTCTCCTGCCTCTCCCAGTTTCTGGTGGCAGCCCGGATTCCTTGGCTTGTGGCCAAATCACCTCAGTCTTGGTCTTGATCTTTACAGCACTCCTCTCCTGTGTTCAAACTCCCTTTGTCTCTCTCTTGTAAGGATATATGAGATGGTATTCAAGGTCTACCTGTTTTGCCCAGGACAAAATCCTTTCTTATAACCCTTAAATTAGTCACATCTTTTCCCTTGTGAGGCAATCCTCACAGGTAAATTCTTGGGATTAGGATTTAGTCATAGTTTTTGGGGGAGATCTCCATTCAGCTCACTACAGGGTGCAAGATGTTTAGCAGGCATCTGTAAGCCTTCTTACAACATCTGTAAGAAGAATGCAGAGGAAGTAGATGGGCGGGGCAACTTTATGCTATGGTACAGGCCCAGCAGAGTCCTGATTAGCTCAGTGAGGATTTCTGGAATGAGAACTTCCTATCAGAGCTGTACGTTGGTGAGCTAAATGGCTCTTAGCCAAACCCAGTCACTAGATATGGCTATGTCCTAGGAATGGTGTGACCTTGAGCCAGGCCACACAATCGCTGAGGCAGAGGCCACAGAGGCTGGTAGCCGAAGCTGCTCACTGGCCATTTCCCCATGCTGGACAGAGAAGTGTTACTTAAAGAGGGACCTGTGCAGCTCTGCTCTGGGTCCATCACAGAGGTGGAGTAGCAGAGAGGGTCAGCAGGTAGTGGGGGAGGGGCAGCAATGGCCCCTGAGGACAGTGCCTCAATGGGGCCTGTGATCTTTAGCAGTGTGGCAAGAGCAAATGTCTTCTTTGTCATGAAAGACCATGAGAAAAAGAACTCTGTGGCCTCTAGATTGCATGAAAAGCCACTAGTTGGGAATCATTTCTAGGCCATTTCCAAGCACATGGGGGTCCCGTGTGACATCTATCTGCCCTTCCTTAATTCTTGGTCTGCACTGATGATGTGAACACAGCTGCACAAATACCGTTTGATTATAATTTATACTAAAAACAAATCTCCTAGGAGTCCCAGGGTGCTTTCTTGGGTTGTTTTCTTCTTTGTTTTCTCTCAGGACTCTGTCAAGCAGGACCTAAAATCATTTTCCTGATTCAGGAGAGGCCTGGAGCTGCACTTCCTGTCTCAGGTCAGCAGCTCCAGGCAGCACAGTGATTTTGAAAGAACATTCCTCAGAGTCTCAGGTCTGGAGGTCTATGCAGGTGGGCACACACAGTACAGTGTTTCCGGGAGGCTTAGCTCACGTTCCATAAAAGGACCATTTTCTTGACTTCCTGAGGACATTCACTCAAAGTTCCTCATCCTATGGAAGCATCCTGTAAGGGAAGAATCCCCAGACCTATAGAGATGCACTGGAGCCTGGCTCGCACACCAGAGGAGCTCTGTGGCAACCCTTATTCTTCTGTGGGGTACAGAGGGTCTAGAGAGTGTGGATACCTAGAAGGACAGAGAACAGGTCACATTCAGGGCAGAGGGAGGAGGAGTGTGACTGTGCGAGTGACAAGGGTGATCAGACATTAACCCCCAGGCTCATAGGGGAGGCACCCATTTCTGTGACTGGCAGAGAACGGAAGCCCGCTAGTCCACAAACCTGGCCTGTCATCCCCAGTGTCCTGGAGCAGTGTCTGAAGCAATCAAAAGGCAAACCCAAAAGGCAACCCAGCACACAAAATAGGACTTGTTTGAGGCAGTCCATCTTTGAATGTAAGTGAGGAGACTAGAACTGGAGAGCACAGTGTGAGAGTCAGAGGCTGATGGAGAAGAAAACAGAGCACAGTGGGAGCTCTTGGACTGTTCCAACAAGTTGCACTTCCTCCCTTGGTCTCAGTTTCCCTGTCTGCATAGTGTGGACTACTGAGCCCCAATATCTGACTTTACAGGTGAGGATTCAGAGCTAGAAAAGAAGAGGTAGACTGAAAGGTCCCTGGGGATAGAGGGTTGGCAGAGAGGCTGGCAAAGCCCTAGAAGAATCCCCCACACTACTGCTCCTGGAGCTGATAAGTGAGTACATGCAGGTTCACAGTCAACATGAACAAATATTGAATTTAAAACGTATAAGGTAAACTAACTGTTGAGGAGAATGTATTCTATTAGCTGACCTTGAGAAAATAACTTTACACTGACCAAGGAGGCCAAATTTGAATGGAAATTCTCATCGACCCTAAGGAGTTGTGCATTGGAGCCACAACCACCTCCGAACCCCAGGGGTTGGGCTCTGAAATCTGCCCCTGTGAGGCCATATTCCTGCTGCCTACTAAGTACAGCTGGGTCACTAAGAGGACTCCTCTGGTGGCCGGCTTTGCCTTGAGGAAATCCTGGCAACTTCTCTTCCCTGGCTTCCTCTTCTTCCCTGAGGTCAGACTGCAGCATGACTTGGAAGTCGAGCTTTGCTTGACCACTCTGTCTTTCTCACAGGCATTTCCCCTAAGAATGTGCATACTGTGTACACCTGGCCTGAAACCCACTTAGTCAGTGATCTGGACCAATAACCTGGACCCCACTGACTTCTCTTCTCTTAGCTATGGCTCTTTCCTGCACCATGAGATGTCTCCTATCTCAGCAGTGGGGCAAGAACATGTGTCCTAGGCCCCTCACATCTTTCTCTATCATTGAGAGTGTGGTCACAAATAGGGAGAATTGAGGCTCAAACACACCATGAGAGTGTCCACACAGGGCCTTCTGATGCCTGCCCTTGGGTTCTGCCATGATGTTCCAAGCCAAATGGGGCAAACATGTGATGTCACACAATTTCCTCCCTAGTTCAAGTGTTTCTCAGTCCCTGAGAAATGAATGTGTTTCTCGTAATGTTTGTGATGGAGCTGCTGCTTTGAAACTGGAAGTAGCCCAGTGGGTAAGGCTTGGAGGAGGAAGGGTGAAGGGTCCTCTTAGGCCAGCCAAGGCTCCAGATCCTCAGTACCTATCATTGTACTTGCAGTCTGGATAGCGGTAGGCAAATGTAGGGTCACAGGTTCTCAGGGGTCGCAAGATGTCCTTCAGTTGGCTGGCAGCCTGGAAAACCTCTGGGTCTGGGCGGGAGCTCTCCCCACAGTGAGCCACAGCTGAGTCTATCTGCTCTTGCACTGGGGAGGGGAATCGCCCCTGGAGAAGTCGAGGCAGCAACTGCTGACACACCAACACCAGGGTGTGTTTCTCGGGTATGGTGTCACAGGAGGGTGGCTGGGCCTGGCAGCCAGAAACCAAGCAGCTAAAAATGTCTTGGTTTTCTCTGGTCCTGGGGGTTGTTTGCCTGCCTGGAAAATAAGAAAAAAAGGAGAGAGAAACAAAATATCACACACCCTACAACCTACTCTCCCCGGGAGAAGGTATTGCTAATTAGACTTGCTGGGGGAAGCAGATTGGTCTCCCCACATTTCCCTGTCATTAAGCGATTAAGGGTCAAAGGGCACAATTATCCCTTCTGACAACAACACAGAAGGAACTCTCTCTGCTATACTAAGTTAAGCACTGAACTTGGAAAATCCACTTATTTGTACCAGGAACCAGGATGTAATTATAGGAATCATATTCATGTTGTTATTCTGTAAACTTTACTAAATTAGGGAACTTAGGAAATTATTAGGACTGGTTTCATTTGCTCCTTTAAAATATAAAATAACGATGGCTGGGGATATAGATCAGCAGCACAGTGCTTGCTTGGCAAGTGCAAGGTCCTGAGTTCAATTCCCAGTACCCCCCAAAATATATAAACAAACAGATAAATTAATAAAATAAAATCAGGAAAAATAACAGGTAATCTAGAGTATACAGATTGGTATGGAAGTGATATTCAGTGATTTACATGGCCAGAATATTCTGGAATCAGCCTGAGTTTTTTTCTCACTTGATTCCACTTAATAAAGGTGAATCAGGAAATAAATAAGTGTGGCTTAATTTCTCTATCTTTGTGTACTTCCTATATAAAAATATCAGAAATCAGGAAGAAAATCCTTTGTCCTACTATTGAGCTTCAAAAATCTGATCACCATGAGAAAGGATTTTAAAGGGTTCTAAGTACTGGACAAGCTTTTGTACATAGTGAGAAACAGGATTCACTCATGCATCTCATTCAGTTGCATAGTTTTAAATTTGAAGACATTATAAAAAGCAAATGTGAAAAAAATAGCAAATGTGCCAACATGGATTGTAAAATGTACCAGTGTATCAGCCAGATATTTAAGTCTTAGATCAAGGCTAAATGCGTCTGATGAGAAAAGCTCTGAGGGGGATGTATTGGTGTTGTGTGTGCAAGCAGGACCAGGGCAGGTCCTGGGCCACACATTCCCAATTACACAATAGCATTGCCTTGGGAGGGTACAGTTGGGGATAAGCCACTATGAACAATGCCCCTTGTGGACAAGGACAAATAAATTCATGTCCCCCTTTGGAGCTAGAGCTGGAGCACAAATTCAGAGGGGGATGAGAGGCATTTTAAAGGATGTTGAAAACTCCCTGAACTTGGATTTCTCTCACTGTGACATACAGAGATTGAAAAGGCCCAATAGCATGACCCCAGGTCACCCCTCCTTAGCTGCTGTAACCCTGACATTCCCCTTGACAGCTGAGCCAGGCCCATGCTGCGTACCTTCCTGCTTGTCGATGACACCCAGAGCGCTGGCATCCCGGATGAACAGATGCCCATTGTTAAAGATGCCAAACATGCCTGCATCAACATGGGTGAAGTAGAAAAAATAGTTCAAATCATTGCTTCTTAGGGACTCCAGGACACCAAGGAGCTGGTAGGCAAGGTCGGCTGCCTGGTCAGGGGGTGCGCCATAGAATTCCTGCAGCGGTCTGGTGCTGGTGCTGATGAGGAGTCTCCCACAGGAGCCCAGGTACTTGGGCAGTGGCCAGCCCTCCGTCCCAGGGAAGATCTGCCAAGCCGGAAGGTGCAGATATTAGCAAATATGTGAGAAAAATCTCATGTTGACAGCTCTCCCTCTCCCTCTCATGGAATGTACATAGGAAAATCAGACTTCATAGGCATCTCTGGTTTCAAAAACCATTGGAGAAGTGTCTCTTCATCTTTTTTATACCTTCTGGGACATAGCAATACCTTTCCTCCTGTTTTATTGTTGTCAATGGAAAGATTTAGGAAGGAGGTTGCTTTCATTTTGGTGCAATGCATTATATTTTAACATTTTCAAGAAGGGTATAGAAATGTTAAAGGACCTGCTATGATTTTCAATGATGTCTACACTTCAGGGGAATGCCTTTAAATTTGTACTGCTGAAAAAACCAGGATTAATATTTGAGATTTCACAGCTATGTCTGCTTAGGAAGAAACTAAGGGAACGAATTACTGATTGTAAGAAAAATACTTTTAAAGAATAATAGTGCAAGCTGGGGGCAGTGGTATGTGCTTATAATCTCAGCTGAGATACAAATATTCCTGGAGCCCAGTAGTCTGAGACCAGTCAGGGCAGTATAGCAAGCTCCCTCCCCAAGTCTCAAAAAAAGTGCAGTTTTTTTGGTTCTTGGTTAAGACAAACATCATAAAGGTGGTTGGTTCCTCAAGGTAATTTAAGGCTCTAAATGTCTAAATACTTTTCCTTCCACCCTTGGGCAAATCTGTCTGGCTGGGGTGACTGCATATTCACAGAGGTTCCTCAACTGATTGGAACTTTCCAGAATTCTTAACACTGCTGGCTTAGGGAAGCATAGCTGTGTCTGACTTCTTGTTAGAGGTCCAAACTTCTCAGTTGGTGACATAGAACAGAGGGTACAGAATACTGGATGATTTTTTCTTGACCAATAAAACAGCTGTACCCAGTATTGTGTTTCTTTTTTTTTTTTTTTTTTTTGGTGGAACTGGGGATTGAACTCAGGCCCTTGCACTTGCCAGGGAAGCACTTTACTCCACTGAGCCATCTCTCCAGCCCCTTGTGTTTCTTTGAACTATGGGAAAATAACAAAAACTATAAATACCTGGCACTCTTTTCCCTTGTCCTCCTTCTTACAGAAATAAAGGTGGACTGAGATTGTAGTTCAGTGGTACAGTGCTTGCCTAGCATGAAAAAGGCCCTGAATTCCTTCCCCAACACTGCAAAAACAAAACAAAATAAAGCCATCTTTCTTTGATAATTTTCTGTGGCCCTCTGTCCATTTTGACTCTCCTTATCAAGTACCCATGCCCATTAGCTCTTTGAGTTTTCTTTGACCAGAGGGGAACCTTTACTGCTTTGTGTTTTGACAGGAAATCCCAGGCCTGCTGTCAGTCTATATATACAGTCTCAGCTAAGCATTTGGTGTATTCCTGTGATCCCAGCACTCTTTGAGGCTGAGGCAGGAGGACTGTAAATTCAAACACAGCCTGGGCAACTTATTAACTTGGTGAAACCCTGTGTCAGAATCAATCAGTCAACCACTCAACCAGTAAGTCAGTCAGTCAACTGAACAGGCTGGGGATGAAACTCAGGGGAAAGTCTGATGTTTAATCTTGAGTACTATACAAATAAATAAACATACAGATGTGAAACAGCTCTACACTGTGCCCTTTGTGGGTGGAGCCCAGGGCCGAGTGGTTGAGTGTAGTATCCCAGGCCCTTTTCCTATTCTGGGACTCTCAGGAGCTGTCGCTGTGGTCTGCTGCCAAAAACTGAAGATAGAACTGGACAAGGACCTCTCTGAGTGCAGGACAAAGAGCAATTCCTTCTGTGTTGCTAGTATAGCAAATGCCAGTGTTGCCAGGCAGGACGTAGCATGTACACCTCAACCTTGGATCCATCATGGCACTGTCTGAGTGACTTTAGTCAAGTCATTTCATATCTCTGAGCCCCACTGAACCTTTAGAAAAGGAGACAGTAGGATTTCCAGGGGTTGTCATGAGCATTACCTGGCATAATGATATCAGATACTCAATACTCTACCTGACACACAGCTATCATTTAATAAATGAGGGTTGTCATTGGTTATGCACTCAGCCACCATTCATTCGGCCAATATTTATATTCTCTGATGGCTCCTTTGTCCTCTCTCTGCACCCTATTCCCTCTCCTTGTCTCTTTTCTTTCTCTCTCTCTTCTTTCTCTCTTTTTTGTTTCCTGTGTCTTTCTCCTACTCCATAGTTTTCTTGGTGTCCATTATGTGATCTGTGCTTACTGAGCCTTGGGGTCAGGAGGACTGAGCTCTCACCTTGTACAGATGTTTACATGTTGACTAGAGTAGAAGTTGCATGAAGAAAGGACCACCATGCCAGCACCCCCAGGCCTTCATTGATCGGACCATTCCCCTACTGATGGGCACTTAGGTTCCTTCTCATTATTTTTCTTCTTTCTAAGATAGCTTCAGGGCTCATCTCCTAGTGAGTTTTTCTTTGCCTATTTCCCCATCTCTTGGGCTTGCTAAGAGCTGATATTTCAGGCCTGGGTCAAAGTTGCCTTCCTGCACAAAGGCCTTCTACTACCTCCAAGAGTGAAGGTGAACCTTTCTGCACTGTTGGTGGGAGTCTAAACTGGTACAGCCACTATGAAAATCAGTATGGAGATTCCATGGAAATGAAAACAAGAAATTCCATTGGGGTCAGCTAGTCTTGTACTAGTATCTTCCCAAAAGAGTTAAAGGCATCTTATTCCGGTGATGCAAGCACATCCATGTTTATAGCAGCACAATTGACGATACCTAAATCTTTGAACCAGCCTATATATTCATCAATAGATGAATGGCTAAAGAACACGCAGTATTTATGCACAGTGGAGTACTATTCAGCCTTAAAAAGGATAATTTGAGTCATTTGTAGGATGATGAATGCATCTTGAGACCATGACAACAAGGAAAAGAAATTAGATGCAGAAGATTAAATGCTATATGATTTCTCTTATATGAGAAACTCAAAGTACAATTCGTAATCTAAACAGCAAAAGATATATGATAGAAAACAGGGAGGTAGACTTGGTGGAGATGGAAAGGGGACCTGGGAATGGGGAACATGAGAGGGAGTCCAGGGCAGGAGAGGAGAAATAAAAAAGGTTCAGATGCAAAAGCAGCAGTTCCCAAAGACGATCCAAATTATGCATGGCAAAGATATACTAATAAAAATATGCTTTAAAAAGCAGGACAGGTGGCTATGGCCCCCTCCTACGCACATCCCAGCCTTTTGCTCCCACTCCTCTTTCCTTGGCAGCAGCCATAGCATTTTCACATTGTAGAAACCACCAGACAAATACTGAGTGCTGTAAGAAGATACCAGGACAAGCCCAAGGCCCCAAGGTTCACAGTAAAGAGGGGAACAGAGATCAACTTAGGGCCCACCCCTGCGAATCCCTGATGAGCCCTCATCCTGAAGGGCTTACAAGACCTCGGTACCTGTAGGAGGATGGGGTGCGTGTTGACAGCCAGCGTGTAGAGCAGACGCAACTTGTCCCGGTCTGTGAAGTGGTCCATGAAGATGCTGCCCGCGTCAGCCACTTCAGCATAGCGCCGGACCACGCGGTCCAGGAGTCGCTGCGATGGGCACCGCAGCAGGGGGCTGGACAGGCCCTAGAGCACGTGAGAGAGACCCGGGAGAGGGAATGGGTACTGAGCACTAGTAGGCTCTCCTGCTGGGGGAGACCTCAGAATTGAGAGAGCCTCTGGCTGTGGGGAGAGACTCTGGGAGGTGGGAGAGACAGTGAGCAGGAAGAGGGGAGAGGGGAGGGCAAGAAGAGAAGGGGAGGGGAGAGGCCTGAGCAGATTGTGTTGGGGGATGGGATGGGAAAAGAAGGAGCAGCTATTGGCAGCTGGAATGTGTGTGTGTGTGTGGTGAGGGGTGGGAGTGGGTGGAGGGGGGCGAGGTGTTCAAGGAGAACAGAGGGCAGGAGTAGAAAATGGTATGTCTAGGGGCCCATGGTACGACCAGAAGGTACAGGCTTTGGAGCTGACTGCCTGGGCTGGGAAGTAGCCCACGGGTTGCCCATGTCCTAGGGTGGGTAAATTCTTGAGGGTGTCAGGGAACTGCATGTACATGGAAGATGCAAATCCTCTGTAAGGACCATTTGAAAATGTGGTTGCCATGGCAAAGTTGAGAGAAGAAGATGAGTAATGCTTTCATGAAGTTTCCAGCCACAGGCCCTCTGTTAGGCCTTAGGCTAGGTGTCATCCAGATAGCACACAGAAAACTGGAGCCTTTATTTCTCTCTTGCCTTGGGAACTCTTGTGGAAAATTAAAGTGTTTGACTGAAAAAGGGCTTCAAAACATTGTGGGTGATATTGTGCCAATTTATTTTCAGGCCCCATGCTGCCAAATGCAAATAGTACGTTGTATTATCGAGTGATCTACTAGAAGAACACTTTAATTTTCTAGACAAAAATAAGGTCCCCAAAGGAGAAGTGACTAGATAAACATCATGCTGCTTATTGAAGCCCAAGCTTTCCTACATACCCAAATCCCAGGAAGTAGGGAGAAATTTAACAGGCAGAGAAAGGTGGGAGGGATCAGTGATTTTTTGAATGGGTAGTGTGTCCTAAGCTGGAAATGGGACTCGAGTTTTCAGAGTGCTATAAAAATACAGATCCTTCTACGAGAAGCAAGATTTGCAATGATAGTGGTTGGACAAGATATTATGTTGGCTTCTAGTGCTATGGATAACCACTAGGACGATAACAAGGTAGAAAGTATGAATTATTGAATCCGTAATATAATCCAGCTATAAAAAATAAGATAAGTATACAGCTTATTCACTGATTAGAGACATCTCCTGTAATAATGTCTGTAAGTATAATATCATGTATTCACCTTGTACGATACCAAAACATTACAAAAACAGTTTGCAATGTATTAATTAAAAAAAGTAAAAAAATAAAAATTTATCTCAAAAAATAAAATAAAAATACAGAGCCTTAGCCCATTTTCTAAAAATTCTGAATAGGCAGGTCTAATAGAGACCCAGGACTTTATTTTTGGCAGGGGTCTGGATCATCATTTTTGTTATCAGTCAAGTCTGAGGAACACAGATGGGGAGCACAGGAGATAAGGAGCTGGGTGCAATTCAGCTTTCCTGTCTTATAAGCCACATGGTTCTTTCACCTTGGACGCAAACACAAAAGGTTAGACATTTTCACTGGCAGAATGACGTTAGTAGATAGAATAAAGATGTTATTGCTCAGATAACTGGCATTGTTTCTTGGAGGATTTTGGCTGTTGAAACTCAAAGAATTATCCTTTAGATGGGAGTGTGCTCCTTATGATAAGGTTGATCTAGAAATGCAGAAACCTTGGGGCAGCATGGTGTGCACCTGTAGTCTAGCTACTTAGGGGGGCAAGGTTGGAGGATTGCTCAAGCTCACAAGTTTAAGACCAGCCTGGGGAACATACTGAGGTACTGGTTAAAAATCAGGAATAGGGCCAGTGAGATAGCTCAGCAGATTAAGCACTTGCTTAGGTAAGCACAGGGCCAGAGCTTGATCCCTGGCACCACATGCCATGCAGACATCCACCCCTGGGTGTGCTGAGCCTGTGATGGAGTCTGGGAATTGTGATGTGCACCTGTAACCTCAGCACTAGGGAGGCATAAAACAGGAGGGTCACTACGAGTCCGAGCTGTGTAGTGAAGCTCTAGACACACACACACACCCCTAAAAATATCAGGTAATCCATCAATCAATTGAACAAACAGAAAGAAACCAAACAATGAAGGATGACTCTCTTGTGAGGGAGAGATGGGGTTGCTGTCCTCTAAAGCCACTTCAAAGAGTTGGCTGTGCCTTCTCAGAAGGCTTAAACTCACTTTAGGCAGCCAGAATGGTTTCAGGAATAATCAAAAGTGCAGATGGCCTTTGGGTGGGTACCAGCCATCCCAAGCAATGTACTGAACCCACTTGGCCATCATCCCCTGCTATACTTCAAGGTGATGAGTGATGAGAACAAAGAAGAACTGGAATCCTTGCTGCCTCCCTTTTATACTTTCTCTGTTGGGACAGGGCCTGTGGAAGTTACTGCAATGTACTATTTTGACCATTTTAGCCAGCAAAAGATGCAAGAAGTCAGGCTACTGGATAGTCTGTTCTAGCATGATGGAAGGACTGGACAAGTTGTTGGAATTTCTACTTATGCCTGTCTTGTTGCCTCTTTGGAATTAAATAGACTCAGTTCATAAGTCTTGTAGAATATGCATGCAAAACGCTCCGCATGGTGAGACGTGCATGCTCTGCACTCAGCAAATGGCAGGCATCATTGTCTCTGCTATGAGCATCAGCTTCAGCAGCAGATGAGTGTTCGATACGGCACACTCTGCATCCTTCTAACTGACTCTCCCCTTCTGTGGCCACCTGCTTAGGGATGGATGAGAGTGCTGGCTGTGGAAGGCTCTACTCAATGGGCTGATGGTGAAGAGTTGAGCCAATTATTCTGATTCCATTTTTGGGTTTAGATTTGAGATCTAGCTGGGGAAGAGGATAAGGAAGAACCATTGAAAGAAGTAGAAACACTCTGAGCCAGGGTGGTTGGGGGCCCATGAAAGAGATGCAGAAATGACAGATGCATCTTTGCTGGTTACTAGTGTTCAGGACCTGGAAATTACCTTGCCAATTTTGGGGCCAGGGATGGTGCTATGATTTAAATGTGAACCTTAAAAGTTCATGGCTGGCATTTGCTTGTAATCCCAACTACTTTGGAAGCTGAGACAAAATCATCGGTTTAATGTAAGCCTGGGCAATTTAGCAAGATTCCATTACCAAAAAAGGTATAGTAATGTAGCTCAGTGGTACAGTGCTCCTGGGACCAATTCCCAGTATCACCAAAACAAACAAAAGAAAGAAAGACAGACAGAAAGAAAAAAAGAAAGGAAGAAGTACATGGTTGAAAGTTTATTGCCTACATTCATGTTAATGACATTTCGGTAGGGAATCTTTAGGCGACAAGTAGGATTAGATGGGGGGGCATGATGGCTGCAGTGGCTTTACAATTTAGAGGAGGAGAGACCAAAGTTAGCAGTTTGCCTGTCTTATGATGTACTATCTCCCACCATATCGTGATACAGCACAAATGCCCTTACCAGACACTACTGCTAGGCTTTGGGACTTCCCAGCTTCTAGTACCATGCACTAAATAAACCTCTGTTCTTCATACATTGCTTTGTGGTATTCAGGGATAACAAAACAACACAGACTAAGTCAGATGACAAAGCCTCAAACTCCTCCAGAAAGTGGGCTCGTAGAATCTTTGCTCTTTGTTTCCTGGAGCCACTCACCAAACTAGACAAATGTAGCTTTATCGAGGCATGGGGGAAGGGGAGTAGGTGTGGACTAGAAGTTGTGAACCTACTGAAACTCAGCTTCTGACTCTGGAATGTGTTCAAACCTCCACCCTTTTTTTCTTAAAAAACACCCCAAGGCCCTGTTCATACATATTTTGTTCAAGTTCATTTAGTGCAATCATCCAACTTGACCCTGAATGACTTTTCACTGCTTCAAAAATGAAATATTACTCAAAATGCAAAGATTTACCACTACTGAACATATTTGAATATCTGCGTTGGTGGATATATAAATGTGTAGAAGAAAAGAACATAAACTGCTCTTAGAAAACCAGAGATTGGAAGTGTGGCCTTTCCCTTTGTTATGGCTTGTGTCTAGAAGTCCCCCAAAGCACCTGTGCTCATAGGTGGAGCTTCTCAGAGGTGGCTGCATCTAGGGTGTGTGATGCCGGGATCGAGGCTGTGACACTGGGATAGATTCATGGTGTGGTGCTAGGACTGAGTGTTCCATCCTGGATGTGAGTTCTATCTGCGCTAAGGGCAGGGAGCCTGAATAAAATACAAGGGACAGAAAGAGGGCTGCTTTGGTGGCTTTGCTGTATCCTCCCTACTTTGCTGCTTTCTGCCCACCATGAACCGTTTCTGCTCTGCAATTTTTGCCAGGCCACTCTGCAGCGGAGCCAGCTGACTATAGGTTGAAACCTCTACAAACTGTGAGTTGAAATGCGCCTCTCCTTCCTTAGCTTTGGGTCTCAGGTATTTTGTCTCAGCAACTGAAAAAGTAACCAAGATATCACCTTAGATCAGAAGTCAGCTCTTCAGTGGAAAGGTCATCCTCACGAGCTAGATTTGAAAAACTGAGGGGAAGTTTTACTTTGAACTTGACACTTCTCAAGGTCTCCTGGCACCCAAGGAAAAGAAGAGAAAGTTCTAGTACTAATAAAATTACTTCCAGATCACACACCTAAACAGCTTTTATGTAATTTAGTCATTAAATATGCTTGTGAAACAAGAATGACATTAATCATGGATCACAATTAATCAATGCACCATAATTAAAATGACAATTCAATAACATTTCATTTGTTATGGATAATTAAGCCAAAAGTTACAGAACATTTTTTCAAGTCTTGTTGTATTAGGCATCATTAAAACTCCTACTCAATTTGTTATTAAGAGAAACACCTCATAGTTCTTTCCTACTCCAATATTTTTTCCTTTTAGTAAAGTTCTTTCTGATTATGTTTTCCTTTGAAACTCAGACACAATGCAAGACATTTTGGTTTGTTGGATTCCATTCTAGAACTGCCTGCCATCGCAGTGATTATTTTGGAGAAACCACTTGGATGATTTTAATACTGTAGACATCCGGAAATGTCCTTGTAACCAAGGCAGAGCTCCTTAGTTCACGGTTACAGGTACTAGAGGAGGGAGAGGAAGCTGTAGAATAGTTCCTAAATCATTTCAGTTTTACTTTGCAATCTGTAACTATGGCAGGTTTAGGAGAGATTCCTTCCCCCTTTAGGAATTTTATCTGTTACCATTTGCCTAAGCTGATCAACTCAGGTTTCCTAAATCTTCATTACTGAGAAAGTCACTGATAGAAAGTCAGGCACAAGAGGTAGAAGCAGAGAGAGAGAATGAGCCAAGGGAGAGGATAGCATTTGGAGTTTGTCTCAGATCACATCAGAATAAATTAGCATATCTACGCTAAATTGAAAACTGAACAGAATTGTTAGGGTCAGGCAAGAGATATGGAAGATTTCCTTGGCACCAGAAGTTCTGTCTCTCATAGAGTTGGTTCCTCTGTCAGGCAGCTCCTCTAGCTTCCGGTGGTATCTTTTCTTCAGGCAGGGTTTCTTTTTGTTTAAATTTGTAGAACCAGGCAGAGGTTCTGGAGTTAGCCCTTATGAAATGTTGTCTGAGGTGTGGAGGGGCTGAGAGAAGCTCTGTTTCAATGTAGGTGAGGGGCTCCGCATAGAGTAATGAAGAGGCACCCCAAGCGCATGATTTTCCTAGGTAGCTTAAGCCATTCTCCTACCTCTACCAGTGCCTTCTGGCACACCTCTGTGTCTCACCTCTCCAAGCCAACTTCTTACTTCCTTTTTTTCTACCTCGTATTCCATTGCCTTCAGGAGGGGCCTTTGTTCTGGATAGTCATCACTGTGGCTAGACTTAGGACCTGTTGGCTCCCCATAAGTATAAATATGCTTGGGTTGCTCAAGTAGTGGTAGATTAAAATGAACTCGATGGGATTCCAATAACTTATCCATGGGATTACAAATATAAACTTCCCGGACCGAGACAAGGACCAGGAAGGGCTCACTATACTTTCTTCCTATCTCCAACTTTGATTTCCATTTTTCTCCATTCCTAGACCAGCAGGACTTTGTCACTAAAGAATTTGTGGATTACTCAAATATTTTTCACTTTGGCAGATGAAATAATTATTGTGGCAGGCAATTCAGCTGCTAGTTGGAGCAGGCAGGGCAGTTGATGCAGAGTAAAACACATTTCATGGTCTGTCATTTTGATTCAGGTGTGCTATGGCTGGTCATAATGCTCCACTGGGGTATTTCTTTTTCTTTCCATAGGCTGCTGCCTCTCTCCCCTCTTCTCTCTCCTCTGTCCTCTCTCTCATCAAAAGACAGGAAGTCAAGTGCTTCTGACAGCTGAGTTGTGCATCCAAACTTGTAGAAATATCCATAGACATTCAGCTCTATGCTTTCTGCTATACAAAGTGCCTGTGCTCCAGGAGGCTCTGAGAGAATTTTGATTGTCAGGAGAGCCCTCATGATGGCCTGGGAGAAGGGCTGCTGGGCTTCTTCTTCCCCCTGACCCTTCTGTTGAGGTAGTACCACCTGTATCCATCAGGTTTCAGAGAAGTAGAATCTCAAGGTTTTGTCTTTGTTTTAGTGTCAGACATTCAAACCAGAGCCTTCCTTATTCTAATCACATATGCTCTAACACAGCTATGTCCCTAGCCCAGGATGTTTAAAACCTTTCCGTAGGGTCTTGGCTTTATACAATGTGGGTACTGGGTAAGCAATCTTTTTAAGGGCACTACCCTCCCACTTGATGTTCGAACTTAAGTCCATAGGGCAGAGAGTGGGAAAGAGAGGGCAGACATAAAGTGGGGAAGAGCAAGGACAAGACTGAACCCACAAGCCCAAGCTGGAGCCTATGGGACTGACTGAAATCCAGGCTAGTTTTTATGGCTCTCAACCTGGGTTGTGCAGTGTCCCATAGTTGGCCTCCTTTGGTATGGTGTTCATGCTGGTCCAGTGAATCAGAGAAACAGAAAGAGAAGCTGGAGTAAAAGAGAGTAGTCGCAGACCAGCCACAGGTTCCTACTGGCAAGGTGAGCTATCAGGTAAACCATATTGTGTGGAAGCTAACAAAGGACCATTGTTTCACTTCTGCCCTCCTAAATCTCCAATATAATCTCTCTGTGGCCCAGTGAAGGATAAATATAAGACAGAATTCTGGTAAATGTAGTTTGGCCTGGCCAAGTTGACACACCACGAAGCCACAACACTGGTTTTGGCTTTCTTTAAATCTCTCATGACAGTTTTTTCTTTTTTCTTGACCTGACTGAGAAACCTTACTAAAGCCTAAATGCCCTGAATGTGTATTTGTGGCATGGAAGTCTGAAAAGAGCCTGGATAGAAGAACAGACCTATATAGATAATTGAGAAGAGCTGGATAATTGAGAAGAGCTCTTGCTGTACTGAACCTCCATTCTTCTTCATTTGTTCTTTTTTGCTGCTTGAACCATCAGGCCTTGTGCATACTATGTAAGCTTTCTACTGTCAGACCTATGCCTGGACAGAGAAGAAAAACCCCCTGAGTTTCTGCTGATGCAACTGCAGAGACACAGAGATAGCAGGGAGCTAGCGCTTCCAAAAGGAGATGAACAAGCAGCTCCCCCACTCAGCCACACCTGCAAGATATGGATATCACCAAGACTCCCACCTGCCCCAGACTCAGACTAGAACTATCCCATTCCTTCCTGCCATACATCTCTTTCATCGAAACATTCCTATAAAACCTATCAGGGCCAGCCAGATATCTCAGTGGACTAAAACACCTGCTTAGGTAGAGAGCAGGGACTGGGGTTCAATCCCTGGCACCAAAAACCATGCTGGCCCTGCCCCCAGGGCATGCTGAGATGGTGATTGAGACTGGACATGGTGGCATGTGCCTGTAATCCCAGCGCTTGGGAAGCTGAACACAGGAGGAACACTATGAGTCCAATCTGTGTAGTGAGACTCTGGATAGCCTGTATTAAATACATTAAACAGAGGCTAGGAAGATGGCTCAGTAGAATAAGTGCTTCCCTGGCAAGTGCAAGGGCCTGAGTTCAATCCCCAGTTGCACCAAAAATAGATACATTAAACAAACAAACAAATGACAGCAACAAAACAAAAAACCCTTACCCCTATCCATTGGTCTGGGCCTATAATTTTATCACTCCTTCGACTGCCTGCACCCAGGCCCAAATAAATTTTGCTTGTTGCTTCAAGTTTGCTAGACTTGGTGGTCTCGGTCATGCCTCAGTTTACCCCGACATCTATGACTGAGTTATACAACCCCTGGTAAACCTTCTGTCTGTATCTTAACCATATTCTACCTTTCTTTACATCTCTCAACTCCCCTGCATCCTGGGTGGCTTCACATCTACTTGATCCTTTCTGTGGTGGGGGATATCAGTGCATTTCAAGCTAAAGAGTTAGAATTGTGCAAAGAGAAGAAGCAGCGTTAGAGGGCACATGTGGCCCATGGGATATGGCCTAGACTACAGAGTCACTATAGGAGAAAACTGGGAAAAGTAAGTTGGAACCTAATTCTGTGGCTCTTGAGTGTCATATTTAGGAGTTTAGATGTCATTCTGTAGAGACAAAGTTGTCACTCACAAGGATGCCATGAGCGTCCTCAAAACTTTCTTATGGGAGTTAAATTCAGTTTGGCAAAATATACTCAAAAATGTGAAAAGTTTTATATCCCTTCAAGTGCTCCTTTCACCACAGGAGAGTAGGGGAACAGCAGAGTGTAGTGTGTAAGAGTGAGACTTCAAGAGTCAGGAGACAGGCTTGTGTTCAAAGCCCAGCTCCAAAGATTACTAGTTGCACGATGTACAGCAAAGTATATTCATCTCTCTACCTCTCAAATTTCTCACTGACAACATGGAAGCAAGAATATCTCAAAGGGTTCTGACAATGATCGGTGATAAATGTATATGAAGCATGCCTGGCCCATGAAAAGTAGTCAGTAAAGAAAATTTGTCTCAGAGATGTACTATAAAATTCAGAGAGATGTTGCAAAGAAATTATCTTCAAAGCGTTATTTGTGATAAGTGAAAATCAAACAACATATTGAAGAATAGTGAATAAAATTGTGCTATATCCATATAATGAAATGTTGCTTATGAGGAGTCTCAATGATATGGGTCATACTATTAACCCACAGGAACATGCAACCTATTTGGAAGCAAGTTAAGTATGGCTAGAAAAAACTGGAAGGAAACACTTCAATTTTTTAACAGAAATTTCCTCACTATAAGTGACTATTCTCTTTTTTTCTGGTGATTTTTCTCTTGCCTTGCCTTGCCTTGCCTTTCTCCTTTCCTTTCCTTTCTTTTCCCCACTTTCCCATACTGGAGATGAAACCCAGGGCCTCATGCTTGCTAGGTGAATGTTCTATCCCTGAGCTACTTCCCCAGCCCTGAATTTTTAAAGTAAAAGTAGACTTTATGCATTTTTATAATGAGTACGGTTGTCCCTTAGTATACATGGGGATTGATTTTAGATCCCCCCAGAAGAAAGTATTTGCATAGAACCTATAAATGATACAACATTTACATAGAACCTACAGACATCCTCCTGTATAGCTCAAATACTCTCTAGAGGACTTATAATATCTAATAAAATGCAAATTCTATGTAAATAGCTATTATCCTCTATTGTTTAGTGAATAATGACAAGATACTAGTCTCTACATGTTCAGTACAGACACAACATTTAAAGAATATTTTTAGTCTGTATTTGATTGAATTCACTGTGTAGAACCCACAGATACAGAGGGTTGGCTGTACATGTTACTCTGATAATCAAAAATAAAAGCTATGAAAAGAAGAAAAGAAAGTTCAGTTGGGAAGAGAAAAGATCTGTTTGGGGAGAGGGTAGTAGATCACCAGGTTGACAATACGTTTGAGAGAGGAAAGATGAAAGGCAAGGAGCTGAGTCACAGGGCTCTGGGAATCTGTGCAGAAATGGTGCCTTCCCACCTTACAAGGAATGGGGAAATAGTGTGGTGCCATGTAGGAGAAGCACACATTTGGATAAATTCTCTGCACATGTCAAGGAGGTCTACACAGAAGGAAAGAGGTATGTAATGTGGACTGGGAGAAGATCTGTAATATATGTACCTGACAAAGAATATATATCTACAAGAGAACTTGTATAACTTGTACAGATCAGTAACAAAGATAGACAAACCAATAAGGCATGGATTAACTTAAGGCAGCTCTTTCCTAAAGATGAGAGCAAGGCAGCCAATAGGTACTATTTATGAAAAAGGCTCTACATCATTAGCTATCAGAAAATGCAAACAAGGAGCCGGGCGTGGTGGCGCAGGCCTATAATCCCAGCACTTGGGAGGCTGAGGCAGGAGGATTGTTGTGAGTTCAAGACCAGCATGAGCTACAAAGTGAGCTTAAGGCCAGTCTGAACTGCATAGTGAGACCCTGTCTCAAAAAGACAAACAAACAAACAAAAAAAAATGCAAACAAAGGTATAAATTGTGGGAGCACCACACACTCTAATATTATATTGTCATGAAAAGAAAACAAGCTACTGATTAATGCAACAACATTGCATGGCAACATCGTCACAACAAATAGCAGAACTTGATGATACAATATTATAATATTTTAATATTGTAAGATTCAACTGAAGTGAAGTTCAAAAAACAGGCAAAATACTCTGGTGATTTAGCCCAGAATATCTTTAGGAGACAGGGTAATTTACCTGTCTGGGTAATTTGATTGGCCTGGGACTGAAAGATTTCTGTGATATGGGACTTTAAGTGCTAAAGCTATGATAGGCTGAAGAACATGAGGAGGGGTCTTCTCTGAGAGGGGACTTGCAAAAGCATCTAAGGAGTCCAGAATGTCCCATATCTTGACGTAGATGGTGGTCATGAATGACTGCATGTATGGAATTTTATCCAGCTATACACTTCAGATTTATGTATTCAAATATGTGACTTACATTTGCCAAAGTAAGAAGACAAAGAAAACAAAGACTTGTCTAATAAGGTAATGCAGAAAATCTTGGTGCATAGCAAAAAAAAAAAAAAAAAAAAAAAAAAAAAAAAAAAAAAAAAAAAAAAAAAAAAAAAAAAAAAAAAAAAAAAAAAAAAAAAAAAAAAAAAAAAAAAGCCATGTCTTCTATTGTCTGGTTGTCTTATTTGTCAGGCATTGGGACTTTGATCTGAAAAGGGTAAAGCAAAATGTCATCAACAGAAGTGGAAATCAAGATGGACAAAGAAAGCTTTATTTTTCAGAGTAAGTTCCCCATCCTATAAGATTCACAAAGACCTTGTATATGCTATCAATGAACTATAGGGCATCAGCGTAGAGAACAGAATGGGCATGAAAGCCCATTTCTGATATTCAAAAGGAGCAAGAGAGTAGATCAGATAAATTAGTGGTAGGTAGATTGATCCTGGATCACAGCAAATATTCTAAAACAGGTTGTTAGTACAATTATTTATGAATCTCCAGAAGGACAGGTGATTACTTTTTGGAGCCACTGAAGATTCTTTTAATGAGATCATTCCAGAGTAAATTACTTTTTTTTTCTTTGATCTGGTTATTTTATTTTTAAGCAGAAAGGTGCAACAGATTTAGATTCTATGGATACTAGTGAGGTATTTGATGATACAGTGATTCTCAGGATAACACTATAAAGGAGACTGGGGAAGCAACAAAATTAAGACGATTAATAATTGGTTAACTGACTTTGCCAAACAATGAATGGATTCACTCTAATAGAGAAATAAGAGTTTCTGTTTGGCCCTTTTCTATTTGCCATTATTAACAACTAGGACATTGATAAAATTTTTGTTTTGTCTTATCAAAACTAAAACCTTTCATCATCTCCTTTTCATTCATTGACCCCTTATAAAAACTAAAGATTATATAGTATTAGTAGTTATTATTCATACTGATAGCCTAGAGTCAAAGATATAATCTAAGTTCATATTTAATGGGAAATAGCAAAGGTCTGCTCTGTAAACTAAAATCCAGCCATAGAGGGGGCTTCAGTTAATATAATGTTTAATATGTTTCTATATAAAGGGAATGGCCGTATGGGAAAGAGGACTAGGGATGTGGAGAAGGTACAAATATTTTGAAAGTTTGAATTGGTGAGGGTTCAAGTTGATTTCAAGAATCTATAACATATGTATGGTTTGGTGAGTAGAAATCTAGTTTGGTCTTTAGCAAACGGATGTATTGCTCTGTGGTCAGTGGTCATCTATAAACTGGAAATAAATATACTATGTATCTATACATCCAAGGAAAGGGTTTACAAATCAAGATTTTCATAAGATTCTTGATGATCCTTAGCAAGAAGAGCTAATGCAGTTGGAAAAATTATAATTGCTATAAATGACCCTTATAGATAATAGGAACAAATTAATATGTATTTTAATAGTTTTTGTATTATTTTCCCACATTAATAACTGAGCGTTGTCAGCAGTTGCTTAACACATTACGCTGATTTCCAAATTTCCCCTGAGCAGTGATTTGGCAAATGCTACATCACAGATTGAGGGAATGTAAGTTTTCATCATTATTATTTTCTTGGTGTGTTATTACAAAGTCACTTATTTCTCTGTTATTGAATAGATACTATTTTTAAATTCCTGATTTGGTAATTTTCTCCTGTTATTGTTAATGGCTAATGAATGTTATTAGCTTTTAATTAGAAAAAAGTCTTCACTATTTCCAAATTAAAATATTTGTTGAGAGGTTTGTGGCCTAACTAAATACTTTTTAAACATATATAAATTACTTTTATTATTAATTCTTCCACATGATATTCCTTTTTTTTCATTTTAGGAAAGGGTCTAAAGGGTCTCACCGCTAGATCAGACTCGTAGTGATCTGCCTTTTTTTTTTTTTTTGGTGGAACTGAGGATTGAACTCAGGCCCCTGAGCTTACCAGGGAAGCACTTATTCCACTGAGCCATCTCCCTGGCCCCTGATAATTCATCTGTTTACAGCCTCCCAAGATCTCGAATTACCGGTGCCTGCTACCACCCAGTCTCAATTGCCATCTCAGCATGTCCTGGGGGTGGAGCCAGCATAGCAGGCCTGGGGATTGAATCTCTGGCCCCTGCACCTGCTTGCAGGTACTTTAACTGCCTGAGCCTCTTGGCTGGCCACACCATGATGTTCTTTATAGGTAAATACTATATGATTATATAGTTTAACATAATTTTATTTTATATCATGTGGACTTATGTAGAGGCACAACCAATTTGGACCTCTCAGTCAAGTTACACTTAGAGCAAAAGCATTTGTTTCAGAGTATAGTGGTCCTCTTTTTCTCCAAGGGATATATTCCAAGATCTTCCACAGATGCCTGGAACGATGAATATGCAAAATTCTACAGAAAATCAACAATAGCCAATAATAAAACAAAATAATTGTGCTATAACAAAAGTTATTTAAAATAGATATTTCTGGAATTTTCCATTTAATATTTTTGGACCATAGTTGACTGCAAATAACTGAATGTATGTTAAGTGAAACTAATGAAAAGAGGACATCTGAATAAGGATAGTGAGCTATCAAAGGGATAATTTCATAGCAAGAACAATAGATGGTTTGATTATTTAAAAGATAGCTTCATTGACTAATATCTAGGTTGAAGGCAAGCTGAGAGTCCTATAAAAATGAAAACTGCCAGGGATGGTCTCTCTTGCTGACTTTTCAGGCCACAGTTCTGTTTTGGTAGGGGGCTGCCTCTTATTTCATATTTGAGCATCACCCTCTGGATTGGTCCCCTAGTGACCTATGTTTCCTTTATTATTTTCTTGCCTCTGTTTTCTTTTTCAATTTGACTGTATGCAGACTGCGAAAGCCTCTCACTGCCTCTTTTCATTCATGAGCTCTATCCAAAGTGATTTAGGAGTCATTTTAGTGGATGGACAAGGTGTTCTATGCCTTTTTTGTATGAGTCTATTATGATACAGTGGACACCAGTAGATTAATAGGCAAAGTTTCTCTGTCCTTCTAAATAACCCTTTGCCACAAATGAGAGGTACTAAGTCTCAATGATTCTACCCCTGAAAATATTCCATTAATTAAAATTCTAGTTGTATTAGCTCTCAGGATTTCAGGAAAAAGACAAGGTAGGGTTGTGTGGATACTTGTATTCACCCCATACATGAAACATGCCATTCTGGAAACTCCTATGGCCAGCAGCCACTGTGGCTACTTCCCAAGGGGCACAGGAAGCAAGTTCTCATGATCTCACAGTCACCATGTCTCTCTGATTGGGCTGTGATCCTGAAGACTTCACTAGAGAGCATGAAAGAAACGTTGCCTCAGGTGACACTGGCCAGGCCAATTGATTATTTAACTTGCTTTTCCCACTATTTATCATGCCATCCTTCACTAGAATGTTACATAAGCATGAAAAAGATACAGTCATCAATCACAGTGTTTCTTTGACAGCATCACTACAGTCATGTTGTCTTCTAAAATGTCCAATACAGTGTTTTTGAATGGTTGGTAGTTCGTGAGGAATTAAAAATATTTATTGTCTGAAACATAGATGTGAATCCAATATACAATTTCTATCTTCACTAAATACTTTATCATAACCTGTCCTGTATCAGTATGAGTCTAAGAAGGTGTCTGAGTCTAAGAAGGTGTCCTCACTGGGGTGTTCACTCCTTGATTCTACATATTTAAAGAAATAGGGATGGGAGATATCTCAGTAAAATAAGTGCTTGCCTGGCAAGCACAAGGTCCTGAGTTCAATCCCCAGTAATATATATATATATATATATATATATATATATATATATATATATATTAAAGAAACAACACTTACCAGGCAAGTGCAGGGTCCTGAGTTCAATCCCCAGCACCACAAAAAAAATGGATAAAGAAATCAACCAACAACAAATATTGGAGAAGCTCATAAACTCCTGAGAGCGAGGGAAAAAGGATCCCTTCTCTACTGCTGGTGGCAATGTAGACTGGGTGCAACCATTATGGAAATCAGTGTGGAGGTTTCTTGAAAAACTAGGACTAGAAATCTCATTCTTTCTAGCTCTCCCCCTTCTGAGAATTTTCCCAAAAGAACTAAAAACACATAGTGATATATGTGTGCCTATGTTTATAGTAGCACAATTTGTGATAGTCAAATCTTGGAAACAACCAAAATACCCATCGCCTCAGGAATAGATGAAAAAGATGTGGTGTTTTTATACAACTGAGTATTACTCAGCTATAAAGAAAAATAAATTTGAAGCCTTCATAGGCAACTTGAAGCTATACTCATAAGTGAAATAAACCAGACCCACATGTGTAAATACATATTGTCTGTGTAGTGTAAGAAATCAAAAGAAGAAGTAAAAATTGAAAGATATAACACATTTAAATGGAAAGAAAGAACTTAAGGATTAAACAACAAAGAGAGAGAAAGCAGAAAAGTTAGGAAATACGGCAGGGGCAAAACCATACATTTATATAAACAAGATGGTTAAGGCAATGATCCTGAGAATCTCTATCAGGTTTTTGAACATAGTAGTTAATGGGTAGAATTCTCACCCTGACTGACTCTATATGCTGATATGTGTGAACTAAGCAACTACAGTGAGGATAGCAATGTGTAATATTAAAACCATGCTTGAAATACCCATCATTTCGGTCTTCTAAATGAACACTGCTTCTAATGTCATATCAATTATTGCTATACTATCTCTAAAGTAAATGTTTGTAAAAAAAAAAAAAAAAGGAGAAAAATAAAAGAAACGAGAGAGAGGGAAAAAAATAATGGAGGCATAGGAATTAAAATTGCCGCGGTCTGAGTAAACAAAGCTGCCAGAGTACTCCATCCCGCCATCTAGTGGGAGAAGAGGCTCTGCGGCCATCTAGTCCATTCCTTCTGCAGGAATAGGATCTGTGTTTAGGACAATGCCAGAAGCGATGGATATGACTTGAGGGGCCAAAAGACGCACACCGTGGAGGATTCGTGCTTTCCTCTCATTAGCCATGGGATGCCTAGGGTGCTTCTCTGTGCTTGACATGCTGGCTGAGGAAGCCCTCCTTGCGGTTTTGCGAGCAAGCACATTGTGGGAAACTCTGAGTGGTGCTGTTGGCTGGGGTCTGTCTAAGGAGTAGCAATCTAGGCTGTGGGATATTCCCACCCAAGCAGTGCAGTTTTACACACACACACACACACACACACACACACACACACACACACACACACACAATTGTTTCTTCCTCTTCTT
Source organism: Ctenomys sociabilis (assembly GCA_004027165.1). Classification (NCBI taxonomy): domain Eukaryota; kingdom Metazoa; phylum Chordata; class Mammalia; order Rodentia; family Ctenomyidae; genus Ctenomys; species Ctenomys sociabilis. The sequence continues at coordinate 25,818 of PVKA01026880.1, forward strand.
CCTGTCTTGTGGGCAGTTCCTGCTGTAGCCCAGAGAGTGTCCTCAAGACAAAGCAGTCCTTTGGCTGCAGACAACCTCCGTTGATGACTGCTGGGGCTTTTCATCAGAGAGCTTTTTTCAGCTCTCTGATGAGAGCTGACTTTATTCATAAAAGAGTCAGTCTGCCAAGACCCCAGGCCATTCACATCTTTCCTAACTTCAATTTACTTTTGTTTCTTGGATATTTTTTCTCCTCTCCACTCTGCCTTGTCAGTTCTCTGAGCAAAGCATATTAGTTTGTTGTGGCTTCTTTTTCTTCCCCAAACATGCGCCGACACACTCGTGTGTGCACGGCACACACTACAGCTGGACGCAATTGAGAGCCTTGGCCTCGATCTTTGTTGGAAAGTGGCTCTTGAGGAAATGAGAGAAAATGCACTTAAGTCAAACACCAAGAGAATCCCTGCGGCCGGCCTGACTGCTAGATGGGGCTGGCGTGGTGCCATGTGGCCCATGGAAGGAAGGGGCATATGTCCCTACCCTTTGTCCATCCTATAGTAGCTCTCCAGTTGGCAGCTGAAACTCCCATATAAGTATAAAAAGATTGTACTTTCCAAACCAGAAACCAGCACTCATGTCTAAAGAATTATCTGAAAAATAATAGGGCAGAGCTGTTCAGCCAAAGCTGGGATTAATGGTCGTTCAGAGATTTCATCTTATTGCAGCTGAGATCAAAGACAGAGGCTGCTTGGTTGGCAAATAATGGAGAAGGAGCCTGGGACCACATCTGGGCTTGGTAGAAAAACACAAAGATGTGCAGTTGTTTGTCAGTAACCACAGGGGACTTGTCTCTGGATCTTCCATGAATACAAAAGTAGAGAAGTCCAATTCCTTGACTATAATATTTGCCTGGAACCCATGTACATCCATTTCTATACTTTAAATCATGTCTAGATTATTTATAGTAACCAGAACGCTATGCTGTATTGTTGTTATGCTGTATTGTTTATGGAATATTGACAAAGAAAAAAGTCTGTACGTGTGTAGTACAGACAGTTTGTTTAGAATACTTGCAATCAGTGGTTGGTTGAATTCATGGATGTGGAGCCCACGATTGCAGAGGCAACACTATTGGAAGGTCCAAGACAGTGAGCGATGGCTAGTGTAAACTTGGCAATATTGGCTGTATACCCAGATGGTTTCTTGGAGGGCCAAAGGTGAAATGCTACCAGCTGTTGGCAGCTTGACATAAACTAAGTTATTAGGTTGGCTGCCCATCAAATGGCTTTAAGAGAATAGAGTCATAGGATAGGTTATTTTTCAAATGACTTGTTGTTTATCAAGCTGAATTCATATAATGTCAAATTCACCACTTTGCAGTGCATAATTTAGTGGCTTTTTAGTACATTTTAGTGTTGTGCAACCAGCATTACTAATTGCAGATAGTAATTTTTCATCACCTCCTAAAGAAATCCTGCACGTGCTAAACACACACTCTTGATACTCCCCTCCCCTTAGCTCCTGGAAAATACTCATCTATTTTTTGTCTCTATGAATTGGTCTATTTTGGATATTTCCTGTAAATTGAATCATTTTGGCCACTCTGTCTGGCTTCTTTTACAGAGCATTCTTGCAAGGTTCATCCATGCTATCACATGAATCAGTACTTATTGTCTTTTTATACAGCTGTATAATATTTCACTATGTGGCTACAATCCACTCTGCACTTATCATTTGATGGACATTTGAGATGTTCCCACTTTTTGGCTATTATGAATATGCTGTTGTGAGTATTCAATTGAAAGTTTTGGCTTGAACACTTGCTTTTAGTCCCCTTGGTAGATAAGTAAGGCTTTTATTTTTCTTTTTGCCTTTGATAAAGGCAGAATCACTTGAAACTATTTTATAGGTGAATTTTATTAAGAAGAAAAGAACAGCATTTGGGTGCTGCTAGATGGGCCTGGTGGGGATGAACAGATGTGTTAAGGTAGGTCCCTAAATGGTTCTGCATTGTGCTATCTTGCAGGGTGCTGTTAATGGATGCTGTTTGGGCAGAAACAAGGGGGATTTGTTTAGCTGGATGTAAAGCAAGAAGCTAAAATAGTAGTACAAATTTTAGCATGATAAAGGAAGGGACTCACTTATTATAAGAATGCTACTTACTGTGCATTTCTAGTGTAGCATCTTCATATCTATAAACTCATTAGGATGAATACATCAGGCATAGCAATTACCATTTGCTGACATTTGACAAACAAGAAAATCCATCGGCCTAACTCAGCATCTGGTGACAGTGGACATTGTCAGTATTTGCCAAATGAATGAAATGGAGTTCTAGCCAGTCAAAGAATGTCGTAGTAGGGAAAGTCTTTGAGATTAACCCTAGGCCAGTGGTGGCAAACCCTTTAGAGACCACCTGCTTAAACTGCAATCCAAAACCCATTTATTTGTCACAGGGTGCCAACACTGCATTTAAACTGAATCTTGAGGTTTTAATTTTGAAAAAAAATAACTATTAACCAATGTTCTGCAGCTTGGCTTAAGTGCTGACAGCACCACTGCCCTTGGCCCTCTTCCCAAGAGGGAAGCAGGAATGTCAGAGCAGAGTAGGGAAGCTCTGGGCATAAAGTCAAGGTCAAGTCAGTAAATGAAAGAGTCAAGTCAGTGCTGTTCCTTGTCCCCATACAAAATAGCACAATATCAAATTATGTTGCCTTGTGGCAACTATGTTGCGCTTGTTTCTATTCCAGGAATAGAGCTTGTGTCTGATTCACTGAATCCCCAGGATGTAGCAGAGTTGATGAAATGTGTTGAATGGATGAATGGGAACCAGGAGTTCTCTGTTCCTCCTCAATCTCTGTTCCTTATAATTTTTCCACCTCTTTTAATGACAGATCTAGAACTTAAACCTTAGTTCCCAGGCTCCAAGGGCCTTCCCCCCACATTCCACTGTTTATATCTATCAAGATAAGTAATATTAGGGCCTGTAAGATAGCCCAGAGGACTAAGTGCCTGCTTGGGCAAGCACAGGGACCGGGGTTCCAATCCCAGCACCACATGCCTTGCCAGCCCCATCCTTGGGCATGCTGAGTGGGCCATTGAGACCAGGATTGGTGGTACACACCTATAATTCCAGCACTGGGGTGGCTGAAAACAGGAGGATCAGTATGAGTCTGAATTGCCTAGTAAGACCCTGTACCAAATACATAAAAAGATAAGTGACATTGAGTGTATCTGGCAAGTGGTTTTGGACTTGCCACCTTCCCTGGCATGATTCCTTCTCTGCTTTGTCATGGACATGTCTAGGAGTCAACCAGAAATTTTTGTCCTTACTTCAAAGCCTAAGTCTAGTCTAGCCACCTTATGTAGACTCTCATATAGCTTTTGCTATATGAACTTCCTTCCTTTGATGTGTTGTCCACATCCTGGGTGGAGGTAGTCTTTTTTGGGGACTGTACTTTGCAGGATGGGACTTGACAACTGAAGGCAGGAAAAGGCAACAGGATTTTCAAGAAGTTTGGAAGCAAGAAGTTCTCTGCTCTTCCTGCATTCCTTGTCTACCTTGCTATGGTCCTCAATACATATTGTGGTAAAGTCGAAATAGACTCATAAGGGTGTTTCCCAAGCCTCAAGACTAGTTGTGGAATGACATATAGCCTTCACAGAAACACTCAGAATACTATTTGTATTTCTTTTTGTATTTTAGGAAAGGGCCTACAAGATGTTCAGGGTCTCACTACTAGATTGGACTTGTAGTGATCCACCTGTTTACAGCCTCCCAAGAGCTGGGATTGCAGGTGCGGGCCACCACACCCAGTCTCAGTTGCCATTTCAGGTGCCCCACGGGGGGGGGGGTGCCCAGCCTGGCAGGTCCGGGGATTGAACCCCAGTCCCTGCTCTTGCTTGCAGGTGCTTTAATCCATTGAGATATTTGGCAAGCCCTCAGAATACTATTTGACTCAGGATACTGATTCTGTGTCCACACCAGGTTCACACATAAAGGTGCCCATTATTCTACACAATGTAAGAGCAAAGCTGGTCTTGTTACATGGAAGAGATATCCAGGAGCCAGTGAATCTTTTTGCTGTATGTTCTTCATCTTAAAGATGCCAGGGGAGGGTTTGTTAGCTCTCAGAACCAACCTAGGTAGCTTTATGTGTCCATGTAGAGGAGGTAATGTAGCCCAGGGAGGGTGGAAAGTAGTCTTAGTGTCCCCATGAGCAAGGCAGTTCAAGTTCTCAAGCCTTGCCAGGGCAGGGAGGTTACAATGAGCCTCTTTCTTCCCATCTTTGCTGAAGGTGAGCTGTTGCTCAGTCTTTAGAGGTGGTGTCTTCCACCTTACGGACTCAGCTAGACATGGGTTCATGCAGGTTCATGGCTGTGCTGGTTTCAACAAAGAAGACAATAGTGCAGGCAGGAACTGAGGGCACCACCCACTTGCTGAGGTTCCCAGGGCTGCATGAACAGGCTCATGTCAGTGAGTTCAGAGCACTCAAGATAGAAGAAGGTGCTGCATTATCAGAATCTGCTTCTGTCATGACAGAGGTTTGGTCCTTCCTTACAGTGGGACATAGAAGAAGAAAAAGAAGAAGAAGGAGAAGAAGAAGTTGATTTTCAAAGTGGTCTGTGTGTATTGTGAAATAAGATACACATGGGAACTTCTGTGGGATAACGCTCACCTATCTTGGGAGTTGGTGAAGGCTGCCAGGGGCCTGTGGCAGGTATTACACCCTGTCAAGGGGTGGGCGCTGAAAGCATCTTGTGAAAATTTCTGCCTGAGGTGGCAGCAAGGAACTATATCTCAAATAATCTCCAAGGGTCAGAGGGTCACATCAGAAAGAAGGTAAATGACAATGGGACAGATCCTTACAAGTAACTCTTAAGTTCTTGTCTTGGTTTAAGTCACTCTGTTTCATTATATTTTATATTATAGTTTAGACAGGCCAGAATGTCTCCTTTTTTATTTTTCAGATGAAATGTGGGATTGGATTAGATCTCTCACATGCTCTCTCTTTCTTTCCTCCCTCCTTGTTCCTTCCTTTCTTCTCTTTTTCTCCCTCCCTGTGCCCACCCCCACACCAATAGCCTAAGCACTCACCTGCACCAAGTCTGGTGTGAGGCGCTTGGCTTGCAGCCACTTCTGGAATCTTTCCGTTTTCCTCAGGACACGCTCAATGCTGCAGGTCTTTGGGGCTGATATGGAGGCACAGATTCTCCTGTCTGAGACCTTATTTTGGTATCTGCTGATCAGCCTAAGGATCTCCACAGGGCGCCAGGTTTTAGAATCATCTGAGTAATTTGCAGGGCAAGAAGGCAAGTAGTCAGAAGGTAGTTCAAGGTTGGAAACCAATGAGTTGTCAAATCTGTTGGAAGAAGAGTCTCATTAGGATTGGTCTG
>PVKA01026881.1:0-31191 GCA_004027165.1 Ctenomys sociabilis
ACTTCTAGGGGTGTCTGATTTATCAGCACTGGGGCACAAATCTAACCACTTCAAAGGAAGATAGATTTTCTTTAGGTTCTAGTTGGCTCACGTTAAAGCAGGAAAGTGTGTTGGAAGGGTCTGGCAGTGAAAAGTGGTTCCCATCATAGAAAACAGGAACAGAGTGACAATGGAGGAACGGGGGAGCGAAACAGGACTGTGCAGGCCATGCCCCCAGTGCCTTGCCTCACAGGCCAGGCAAACCCAATGGCTAATCAGCTGCAGCACTCCCATGGTCTAACCTACCAATCTTGCCAATGAGCATATGAGGCCCTTGGGGATCCCATCATATAAACCACACACTTCGCTATGTCCTTCTGCCATGAGTACTATCTTTTGGACCCAGGTGGCAATTGCCTGAACCCCCTAAAACCATGAACCAAATTAAAATTCTTTTAAATTGTGGTATTAAATTTTCCAGAAATGGGAAATCTGACTAATATGGGTCCTATGGGGCTCTGTAGAAAAACTGAAAATTAAGATGCAGATTAAGTTAACATGTGAAGGAAATGGGAAAGAAATTAATGCCCTCTTCCTAAATCACTGCAGGTTATATTCTGGGTTATGAACTCTGACACAGCCAGCAGTCTGAGCCTTAATTGTTCTAATATACCCATCATTGGGAATCAATCAGTGGAAGCTCTTCCACAGACATCAAGTCTACAAGGGGTCCTGAACTACTGTTTCCTCTATCACATGACGTCTAATCCATAGTATTGATATTATTGGCTACTGTGTTTTTGAGCTTCCTAGACCCATTATTGGGAATAAATGGCTATCTAATTGTGATGTCTGTTAATCTTTACACTAATAATTAATATCGTGTGGATAGTAGTACTCCAGCCTTAGGTGATTAAGGGTCACTTCTATGAGGAAGAAATCACTAGTTTGTTTTGATTTGGTTTAAATTCCATGTTTAGTAGAGCCTATAGTTTTCTTATATGGAGAGATCTATGCTAACTCCACCACTCCTTACCATGTGTGTGTGTGTTGCACGTGTGTGTGTGTGTAGTATATTGCTGCAGATCAAGCCTAACACCTTGTACATGGTAGGCCAGCACTCTGCCACTGAGCTGTATGTGCAAGGTATAGACTCCAAGTTCCTCTTTTAGATGTCCAGAAAATGTTGTAGCTATGTAGAATGATTTCACTTATTTTATTTTGGCAGCTTGTTGTTAAGGGAAAAAATTCAACTCCAGGACAAGTACTGAGTAGGGTCAGAGGTTCCCAGTTGACCTGCTACACAAAAAGGTAGCTCTAAAAGACCTTCAGACAACCACTGAAGTTTACCCCATGTGTCACTTGGGCAGGGCATTTGTTTTTGTACTTATAATCCTGAGCTTGTCATGGATAGGCTATATTTCAACCAGTCGATTCTTGTATTGAATCAATTCAATAAAATTCTAATTTTAATATTTCCTGTTATGTCATCATATAAAATGAAAAACTGAATTTATGGTCATCTTGTATTTCAGCAATTGGGATGGTAAGTGGTTAAAAACTACTTGTAAGTATTGGAAATATGTTTTTCTCAAGCCCTGTTTAGGAAAGTCAAAATTATAGTGCTATGGTTCAAGTAAAGCATTTGTTCTACCAAACATGTTGATAACCACAAATCTCAAGTCAGTAGTGTGAGAAATGGCTCTTCCTGTCAAAGTTCTTTCCTATCCACTGTCTCTGTTTCTGTTGTCTCTCTGTCTCTTCTCTCTGTCTCTGTCTGTCTGTCTCTCTCTCCCTCTCTCTCTGTCTTCATGCTTCACTTTTCTTTTAGACCTAGGCAGACAGACAAGAGTATGCTACCTAAATGGACTAAGAAATGCCTCACACATCAGACAGCTCTGGGCATGTCTCTGAATGACTGACCAATAAGTCAGCAAACTGAGCGGGGAGGACCCACCTTAGATGAGGCGGCACAACTGATAGGGTTGTGGCCTGGACAGGAGAAAGAGGGAAAGTGTTTCTGCTCTGGAAGAGCTCCAGTCTTCCCCTTTGTCTCTGGACATCAGTCTCCAGTTTCTTTGGCTTTGATAGCAGCTTGCATCAGCAAATCTACGGTGAGCTTCCAGGCTTTGGGCCTTGGATGGTGCTGTATTCCTGAAGCTGTTGTTCTGTAGCTTCCATTTTCTCGAGCTGAGGTACTATTGGATTTTCCGGTTCCCACAGTGTAGGTCACCACTGAAGATTTTCCCACCTCAATCCCACTGTTGGCTGTGGCGGACTCTTTCTCTTTTGATCCCATCAGCCTACCTAATGACACCCTCGCAGAGTCACACAGGTATTTTCTGTTGACCCCGTTCTTCTAGAGAATCCTAAGTGGTGTAGTCACTCAGGGTGACTGTCAGAAGAGTTCTAGGCAGATCCAGCTGTTTTTTTCTCCCCCTTGGTGAACATCTAAGGGAGTAGTAGGAGGAGGCAGAACAGCGTGGGAAGGCGATGGCAGTTCACGTCTGGCACTGGAAGCCTCATCTGAGGTGAGTAGACACAGGTGAGAAGAAACTGCCTCATCCTCAAAAATTTTAATGGAGACTTCCTTCTTCATGTGAATAAGAGGTATTTTTCAACTCACATTGATGGAACATTTAATCTGAGTCATTAAAAAGGTTTCCCTAAACTCCTCTTAAAAAGAAAGTTACAGCACGAAACCATTGTTACAGTTATTGGATTGAACCTAAAACCTGTCAGAATTAAATAAAAAATTGATGTGTTTGGTACAGGGTCTCAATACACAGGTTGATTGGAGTCATACTCCAGGGTGGAGTGGCTTAGCATGTGGTGCTAGGGAATGAACTCCGGTCCCTGTATTTGCCAGGCAGGCACTTAGACTGCTGGGCTTCTTCCTCAGTCCAAAGCTGTCAGAAATTTGTAAAACATTGGAGGTAAAATGATGATGAAAATTGGTAAATTTAGGGACTTTACTATTATAGATCTTTTTCCTGAAGTACTTCCCTAAATATCTTATAGTCTGATAGTCTGTAGTTTGAATGCACACATACTTAAGTGTGCAGCAAAGCTCACGGCTGGCTCTAACCAGAGTATCACTGTGATAACTTTCTTTTCTAGGCCTCTTACATAAGGTAGAACCTATTAAGCTTCTATTTAACAGGTTTATCCTCTGCTTTTTGAGCAAAGAGATTTTACTCCGTTTGAGAGACTTTTGGAAGCAACACATAGAAACATTTTTGAATGTCGTAGCTTGAGAAGTAGCACTATACTCATGGCATCTAGTGGCGAGAAGGGATGTCTCTAACAATCTTGCCGTATTCGGACCAGCCTTCCAAATGGACAAGCCAGTAATTATGAATAATTCTGAGGTGGAAAAGTACTGGTCCAAACACAGCCTTCCTACTTAAAGTAATGGGTGATGGTGCAAAATAGAACATAGAATCTCCTTAAGAAATGGAACGCAAACACACTGAAGTTCAGATGTAGCTGCAGCATCCACAGAGTGGATGTATTGTTGTATAAGTACATCAAATGCATGTGTAAGTGTGCCGGCACATCTGCTGCTTCTACAGCTACTTCACGAGATTTGTATACCTCTTATTTTCAGGCAAGCAGTGAACTTTTTGCTGGGAAATGACATATAATTTTGTGGGAGTGTTATATTGCTCTCGGTGGTTCATTAGAATGTGGGCAAAATAGATATTCTAATCTCTAGTTTTTACTCAGTGATTTTGGTTTGGTCTCACAGCAGAAGCTGTAATATTCTTGACATGTCTGGGAGTGAAAGATTGCAAATATGTATTTGAAATGACTTGAGACATAGAATTGTGACATTACTGAATTTTTTATAAGAAAATTTGTTTAGACCTTTGGAAAAATAAAATTAATAAAACAGATCACCTCAACCAAACAGGTCATTTCTGTGATTTAAGAGAGAATTTTGGCATTGAGTCTAAATTTGTATTTCCTTAAATCTTGTTTAGTACTTGAAGATGCAAGAGATTAAAGGTCCAACTGATAATAATACTGTGCTTCATAGTGGAAGCAAGGATCTTGGATATTCTTCATGCAGAGGAAAAGCATTCAATTACAGTTGTTTACTTTAATTACTAAAGATCTGTTAATAGTGGAGTTATTTTGGGAGAGCTTTGGCATATCGTGAGCATTTTATTTCCTCTCTATTGGAAATTTATTAGGAGTTCAATTATTAACTGCATTTTTTTGTTGAAGCTCTTTGAGGATTTGATATTTTGTAGGAAAAGATTTACTTTAGAGGTAATAACAAATCTGATCCAGAAGCGACTCCGTATTTAATAGTTAGGATGGTTGGCTTAATTTTACATTTATATACTATTGTTAGAATGAACAGAAATCTGTACACTATGAGGAATGCTTAGAAGATATACTAGGAATCCATTCCTTTTCAATGCACATGCAGGCCTTGTTGTCATGGAGTAGCAATCTGTGACCTACTGCCAGTGTAAACAACTTTTCTGATCTTTTCGTTCCTTGCCTACCTATAGGTATCATTAATACCATTTTCCATTTTATGGTTGGCTCAGCTGGAATAGAGAATGGCTCACAGGGCCTCTCATGTTCATGGAAGGTAATACCATCTTGGGGGTGATTTCACTGACTTGTTGGGTCATGAGTCTGTTCAGAAGAGGAAGTCACTGGGGTGTCTCATTGCCTGCTCTTTCCTTCTCTCTCTCTGCTTCTTGATCACCACAATGACAGCAACTTCCCCTCTGCCTATGTCCTTCTACCATCTTACTATGGACTGAGGCCCCTAAAACCTGTGAAACCAAATAAACCTCTCCTCCTTAAGTTGCAGGTATTCGACAGTGTCCAGCAATGAGAAGGTGCCCAACACAGAGGGTTGCACTGTCCCCACTTATCCCTCAGCTTTAATAAAAGACCTTGGACAGGGATGATGGATGACACTTTGACAATATGAAAGGAACACTCTTGTGCTCAGGAAAGAATGGCAAGCTTCCATTTAAGGTGTCTTCCCATAGTGATAAGAATGGATTCTTTTTTCTAGGAATAAGCTACTTCTCTCACACTCATACAGGAGGCTTACAAGCTACTTCAAAGACAAATATTATTCTTAAAAGAAACAAGGCTGGAGGACTGTGTCTTGACATCAGAGGCACAGCTTCTGACCTTTATTTGATTGAAGTAAGTTCATCTGAGCAACTTAAAAATAGCTGTGCACAAAGCAGAAAAAACCTAAGTGTCTTAAATTTGCATTTTGGTGGTTCTGTGAAGTCAGTACTCAGAAGCCCAAACCTCAGTTCAAGATTTAAAACTACAATATAGCATTATTCATATTTTTATTAATACTATAAAGAAAAGTCAGGAATATGTGTTAACACCCCTGAGTATTAGGTATTTAAAAATTTAGCTGACTTATTAAATAATGCAACACTAGAATTGTAATGACCAACATGACAGGCCAATATAGTCACAAGTGGCTATTTAAATTCAGATGAATTAAAAAATATAAAAATTCTCAGCTGCACTATCCATATTTCAAGGGCTCACTACCCAGATGTAAAGATTGGTACTGTTTTGGATGGCTAATTCTCCTCACTGCCAAAATTCTGTTGTACAGCATTGCTCATATACAAAATACCACTTTGGTAACAAGCACTGAAATTTGAATACTCAGAAAATGTTTTCTTCCATTGTTTGTTCAGTCTCTAAAGAAGTTTAATAGAAGTCTATAAATATGATGGTACTGTCTATTTTGTGAGAAAGAAGATGATAGTTTTGCATGTCAATCTGATTGGGCAAGGAAGAGCTCAGATGTTTGGCTGAATGTCACCCTCGGTGTTTCTATGAAGCTGTCCCTAAAGGAGATTCACATTCAAGTCAACAGACTGAGGCAAGCAGACTTACTGCCCTACTGAATGTGAGCACAGTGCGGCATGCCAATGGAAGACCGGCACAGGACAAAAAGGCTGATTCAGAGAAGTTCCTCCTGCCTGAATGCTTGAGCTGAGACATTGGTCCTTTCCAGCTGTCAGCCTTCCAGATGTCAGACATAGACTTTGGGGACTAGAGCTTGATGGCCCTTTTGTTTGGACCTTACATCTTCAGGCTTGCTGACTGTCCAGTCTTGTGCTTGCAGTTCCTAGAATCTAAGCCTGTTTGATCATGGAAGCCTGTTCTTTTTATTATTATTATGACCCCTTACACACACACACACACACACACACACACACACACCTGTACCTGTATCTGTACCCAACATCTGATTACTTCTGTTTTTCTCTAGAACACTGAAGCAATAGAAAGAAGCTTTTGGTAAATGTTCTGGTCAGGGTTTATAAGGGAAAGACTATAATACAGGACAAATTATGTATAGGATTATTGTAGAGGAGTTTGCAACTAAGAGCTTTCCTTAAATCTCAGTGGAGACTTTGGACCTGGACTTTTCAGCATTGCTGAAACTTATAAGATCTTGGCAATTCTTGGATGTAGACTAAGTGCTGTTTACATAAAATAGCTATGCTTTTGGGGTGGCCAGGGGAAGAACACAATGGCTTGTGTTTAGATGTCCTCCAGAAGCCTCACACAGTCTTAGGTGTGCCTGTTCAGAAGTAACTGGATCTATCTAGAGTGTGAATCATGGGGCAAAGCTGAGATTAAGGAAGTGTGGTTACAAAAGTCAATCCACTAATTGGTTTAGTGCTACCATAATCCCAACAGTCTGGATAAGGTAAAGGCACAGAAAGACTTTGCTAGGGCTCTTGGTTGCTTTGCTGTGTTCTAACCACCATGTACTCCTTCTCTGCCAGGCCTCCCTGCCTTGGAGCCAGCCAACTGGGGATTGAAACTTCTATAAACTGTGAGCTAAGGAAAACTTTCCCCATTTAACTTTTGGTGTCGGGCTATCTTTCTTAGCAATGAGAAAAACAAACAAACAAACAAACAACAAAAAAAACAAAGGCATCTGGAAACTTTGAACAAAACTAAGGAAATTCAACAACTAATGGGAACAGGTAATTCTGACGTGGGCACTTGTGTTGTAGAAGGTCACTGTGGTCAACTAGAAAAATCAGAAGGATGTTTGTGAATTCGACAAGTAATATTTTGATGGTGATGCTTGATTTTCATCATTGCACTGTGGCTGTATATTAGAAAGACCTATTAGTAAAATCTATTAAAATACCTGCGATGGAGCACCAGATGGGTGGCTCACCCTCGTATAAATGTGAATGACTACAGGCATTACCAAGGGCCTCTGAGGGCTGGGAGCCAAGGGGAGAAGAATGTCTGAAGGTAAGAAAAGTGGACTAACTGTCTGGAGTAGGTGTTACGTGGGTTCCAGGTAAATATTTTTTTCAGCTTCGTACCTTGGACAATGTCACTTTTTCAAGAAGTCATATAATGGGGCCGGGGAGATGGTTTAGTAGAATAAGCACTTGCCTGGCATGTAAAAGGGCCTGAGTTTAATCCTCAATTCTGCCAAAAAACAAAAAGAAAAATAAGTCATTTAATAACCAAAGAAAGATAAATGGAGCAAAAAAAATCCCTCAAATGTAAAAAAAAAATCCCTTTAACATCCCTGTATTAATTTCTTCTCCTTGATACATACACTATTAGGCCTTAGGAAGTGTATTAATCGATTTCCTCATTTTACATATGAAGAAAGATCAGTCTTTTCTTTTTGAAAATTAAAACATCAGCACATAATATCTGTACATGTTTATAGAGCAGAGTATAATTTGCCCATATGTAGGACATAGCCAAAAGCATAGCACAAAGAAAAAGAAAGGATTCATATGTAATTTGGGTAGGCAAAGATATTAAAGGAAAAGAAAAATCTTAAGTAAAAGCCGGTCTCATAAGGATGGACATTACTTTAACAGTGTCAGAACTCCTTATAACATCTGTCACTGCAACACTTGTTGTGTTCTGTTTCCTGTGCCCTCATAGAATAAGAAAGGACAAATGGCTACTTTTATTCTTATAATAAAGTTACTGGTTTTAAAAATCAACTGACTTTTCCTTGTATCACAATGCAGAATCCACATGGTACAAACAGTTTACAATCCCCTGTTCTCAGAGCTAATGAAGTTAACATTGGTCTCTTAATTTTGTTTGCCTTTTCATTTTCTCAACATCAATGAAAAGAAAATTAGATCAAAATTAATGTTTAGGCTCGAGAGACATTGGACTTCATGCCTGCTTTCTTTATTACTCCAAATGTAATTAAGTGTGTTGACTTCAATAAATGTACCTTCTGCTATGCATGCAGGCATTGATTTCAACAGTAATGAGTTTGCATTCATTATAATTTATTTTAGCCAGATAATTAATACATTCTTGTTTATTTCTTCAATCATGAACAAGAATGAGTGCTTACTTGTTTGCACATGGTGATGATTCAGTGATCCTCTGTATGCTGCTAAATTGCAGCATAAAATAAGGTGCAGGCTAAAAGAGAGCTTCAAATCTTTCTTCGTTGATCCACAGCTCGAGCCTGAGAGCACAGAAGCCATTCCTTAAGAAGGCCCAGGAACATTTATTTTTATTCCATGCAATTTAGGGGAGTCTTAAAATCACTAAGCCACCGGGTGAGCATCTTAAGAAGAATATTTTTAGATAATCATATTCACCTTGAATAATGATTGCCATTCAGTCTCATTGTTTCATTTTGCTATTTGGAAAGTCATGTTTTGTCAATCCTGTAACTTTTTATGTCTCTCACACCTTCTGGTCCTGACCATTTACTCCATCTAGTTGTTTTTGACCCTTCAGTTTATCTTAATCATAGATGAAGAAATGCTTATATCCCTTCCTGGATCATTTCCTTACTGGATCTTGGCATACTGAGATGCAAAAGAGAAAAACCCAAGAGATAAATGCATAAACTTCACTTTTCCATTATTTACTGTAGTAGATCAACAGCTGGTGGTCAACTTGTGACACTCAGGTGAACTCAGTCAGCATAGTTCTGGGTGTGGAGGCTTACCTAAGGATAACTGCCAACAAAATTAAAAGGAGAACTGGTGGGGAAGAAGAGGTGTTGTGGGGAGCTTTTGGTTCTCGTGGAGGAGCTTGCCATTCTGGCTCTTCTCATATGAATTTTGTTATTCTCATCATCAGAGGAGCTCAGGGCCTTGTTGTCACTGACAATGGCTGCAGAGCACTTGAAGGAAGGCTGTATCCTCAATTTGAGCATTGCTTCCTGGCCCTGGAGGGCAAGATGGTGCACTGTTCAGTCTCCTGGAGAAGCTTATCCAGCTGGCTTTCCTGATATGAACTTGGCTGGTCTCATTGTTGAATGAACTCAGGACTTCATAGTCATTGCAGATGGCTATGGTACAGTTTAGAGGAGTTGTAATCCTTGCTTTGAGTGTCACTTCTCGGCTACAGTTCAGATCCTTCAGCCTGCTAACACAGATCCTTCATCCCAGTGGCACAGACTTTTCAGCCTCCACTACTAACTTTGGGGCCTTCCCAGAGAAAATCTATTAAATAGACTTGCATGAGGCATTGTCATACACTCTAGGCCTCCAGTAGGGGGGGCATTGTTCTGGGCTGTAGGTCTTCAGCTGGACTCATGAAGGACATTGGCATGGGGTCATGGCATGCAAATGAATTCTTTAGGTCTTTAGTGTGTGGACAGATTTCCTGCATTCTCTTTGTGTATGACACTTTGGGTGACTACTGTAAAATAATCCTGCAAATAATTTGTCACTTTTGGTGACTACTATAAAATAATCCTAAAATGACACAAAGTTAAGCACTTGTAACATTCAGTGATACTATATGCTTTTATTTTAAAAGTTATAAACAAGGGGATAACACAGAACAGAAACAAAGCAAATCCAAAATCCATCAAGGCAAACATTAAGTCCCACAATTTCACTTTCAGCATCCTCAGCAATCTAAGGTAAATTGTGAACTCTAAAAGGCTTGAACGGCTCTTCCCCATGGCCTTTCTGGTAGTTGTAGTTATTTGGGCTTTTCTCTTTGCTGACTGTTCCATATTTTAAGCTTTCCTTAGACAGTCTAAGTTTCTGACTTCTCTAAACTTCTAAAGACTGTAATGTTCTCCTTGTAGCTCTACACTTGTTCTATGTTTCCAGGCCTTCTTCAGAACTTTAAGAGGAAAACTTTTTCACCACACAACTCTTGCCTTCTACATACACCCAACACCAGCACCATGTGGATGATGCTGACCTCTGCCACCAGCTGGAGCTGTGGCCAGGTTGCTTTTCCTCTTGGATGTCTGAGTCAAGCAGGTGCCTGTGAAGTAAACCTTGACGAACGATCTCCTTGGGTCCCCTCCACTTTGGAACATGGTGCTCTTTTTAAAGCATTGTTATTCACTTTTGCAGTTTTGAGGCTGCAGTACATGGAGTCCTGATGCTCTTTGTCACATTTTCAGATCATGTTTGCTGTTCTGTTCCTTCTCAGCAGTGAAGATCTCAGTTCTATCTCAGCTATACCAGAGCTTCTTTTCTGGCCAAACTCAAATATCATAAATTGTTTTCCTGGCTTCTTTGCTCTTGATTCTCAACGCAGACTGGCTTAAGCCCACAGCCATAGCCATGCTACTGTCTCAACATTTGAGTGGTTTGATATTTCTTCTGCAAGATTAGTTTACCACCTTTAATCCTTCAGCTTCTTCCTTTTTATGATACTGGAGGATCAAACTCTGGGCCTTGCCCTTGCCAGACAGGTGCTTATGCCACTGAGCTATATCCCCAGCTTAATATTATTTTTATGCAAAAATCTCTGGGTAAGAGCTATATGTATACAAACTTTTTGCCAATGCATAACATACATAAATTGGAGTTTAACAGCCAATGTTGTCCTTCTCAGGAGAAACCTACTTATTACTGGGAGGATTTCTATCACTTTTTTGGTCTTTGAGTTCTGAGCAGAATCCCTCACAGAGTACAGTGTAAAGAATAATTAGGCAGCATCTCCAAATCTTTCTGAAGTATTCCCACAAACCACCTCCAAAGGCTCTTTAATCACATGGCCTGGTGTAATCACAACAATGATCCCACACATCATACAAAATTCTGTTTTAGTTACTTTGTTTTTCATTGCTGAGACAAAATGCACAAATAGAAGGAGGAAAGGTTATTTGCTTCCCAGCTTAGAGGTTTCAGTCCCTAATTGGCTGGCTCCAGGTAGCAAGGCTTGGTAGAGAAATAGTTTGTGATGGGAAGAAAGTAGCAAAACAATCATGACCCTTAAGAATATCTTTTTGCCCCTTTTTTCTTACCTTGACTACTGGGATTATGGTGCTGCTAAAACAATTAGAGGATTGATTTAATAATCACACTTCCTTAATCTCAGAATTGCACTATGAATCAATCAACATGCTATATCCAGCCATCTCTGAGAAAGCCCACCTATGAGTACAAGAGCCTTTGGAGAGACATTAGATACTATCCTTAACAGCTGTATTTTCTTGATTTTATAAATTTGACCAATTTATTTTTGTCATTTTTTCAACATGTATTTATCTGATGCTTCCTCGTGATTGAGTTGGTATGTCTTTGGCAGGAATATCAGGTGTAATGCTGAACACAATTTCCTGACATCCTTTCAGACAGGGCACGATTTTGATTTCTTTCACCACTGACAATGTTTGATAACTTGATAAAAGTGACTCCTTCACAGTGAATTTATTCATGGTAAAACATTTTGCAGGGAAGTACTTTGAAATGAAAATCTCATCATCTGTCAGATCTTTAGTTTATTTATTCTAATATATTCAGGCTTATGGTACCTTATTTTATTTATAAAGTCATAATCATTATAGGGCATTATTGTCATTATTTATTTTGACATTCAACAAAGCCCAGATTTGTCAGTGGGAGTCTAACCAATGGTCTTTTTCAAGTTTCTTGACATGGTCCTATCCTTCTTTGAGCACATCTTTTTTTTTTTTTTTTTTTTGTAAAATTTTGTAGGGCCACAGTGTTGGCTTTGTTTGTCTCAACTCGAATCTGGAATTTCTCCACAGAGTTTTTATTCCATTTGTTAGTAAATGATTATAGAAGCCATAGAAACTCATTTGTTCACCACTACTGGGATGATTTCACTGTGATCTGGCCTTATTATTTGGGGAGTTAGGGAGTTAGAGACTTAGAGAATTATGTACATGTGCCTCTGCTTGTGTTTTCATGCCACAGAGTTCCCCAAAGTTGTCTTCATATTCATACTGTAACTACCTTCTTTAGCATCAAACGTGGCTCCATTTTCCTTAATGTTTTTGACTTCCAATCTGTTCTCATTATGAAATATGTTTACCTTGTCTGAGATGAGATTGTCCACTCCTTGTCAAGAAAGGGGGGGGAGAGAGAGAGACAGAGAGAGAGAGAGAGTGGACATATTCTGTGTCATGTGTCTTTTCCTTTACGTGGGAGGGAGAGAGCCAAAGCAAGAAAAACCATGTAATGGAAATATTCCTATTATATAACAACTGAATATGCAAAATTGTTTTCAAGGCAAAGGGTACGAGAACAATTTTAAGTTCTGGAAAGTGTTCTTTTGGTTTCTAAACCTTGGTTTTGAAAACCTTGTTTCCGTATGAAAACAACTTAATATTTATGGCATTAGGATGATAAGTAACAATCAGACTGCATTTAGTCTTGTGACTTTTGTGGATCATGTATTATTAGTTATAAGTTCATTTGCTCAATGTGTTTACTAAAAGAAAGTTTCCAGAAGCCAATTCACCAGACTCTATAAATGGTAACCTTGCTGTGTGACCAGTTTCTCATTTCAGTGGTAGCTGGGCCTAAGTATAACCTTTATTTCTGCTATGACAGCTATTTTATTCATAAGCCCATTTGGCAATTAAAGAATGTGTGCAAGGAAGGAAGTCCAAGATTTTGCAGAAATGAAACATCTAAGCCAACTGATTATTGGAATCCTCTTCCCTTGAAGTCATCCTTGGTGAACACTGCATGAGACATAGATACACTCACTTTTTGTTTTAAAACGTTTTTAGTACAGAATCTACAGGGTCTCACTAGGCAGATTGGACTTGTAGTGATTCTCCTGCTTTCAGCCTCCCAAGCACTGGGACTACAGGTGCACTCCACCAAGCCCCGTCTTAGCCACCATCTCAGCATGCCCCAGGGGTGGGGCCGGGCCAGCCCCCACACCAGCGATTAATCTCTGGCTGCTGCACTTTGCTTAAGCAGGCACTTTAGTCTGCTGAGCGATTTGGCCAGCCCTTCCTTCACATTTTGTGCCAATTCACATAAATCTGTCCACGTGCTTTTCATACAGATCTCTTTGTAACCAGTTTTCCAACTGTCTACATTTTTGATCTTTCAGTCCAGTCATTAGGCACACAGCCTGTGGTCTCCCTTTGTCTATGCAAAGGTATGACCAGAGTTGCTCCTCAAAATGCATTATTTTGGGTGGGTTTTCTGTTTCTAGAATCCTATGGCTGTCTAAGGGTGGGGCTGCAGGGCTGCAGTTTTCCTATTCATTTAGTGCCTGTGTATCATGCAAGAACATCTGCTTATAAACCAAACTTGGGTTTTTCTTTGGTCAAAAAATCACAGAAAATTATACTTAACTTGTAGTGTAGTAAGAGAAAAAGGAGGGAAAATGCAAGAACAGAGCCTCTGTGATCTACATGTGCCTTCTGGTAGTGCTCTATCCCAATCTTCTGCACATCATTTCCATTTTTTCAAGAAGCCCTAAGCTCAACTTTATGCTTCGTGGGTTTGAAAATACCCAGATCGTTATTGGCAGCTCAGATTAGATAGAAACTTGACTGTTTAAGGTCATATGATTTGTCTCTATTAAGCTGATTGCAAATCAAACTCTGTTTCTCATAGGAGAATTATTTTCTGCTGAGGGTGGTGTGGCTTTACTTTAAACCCTAAAGGGCTGTGCTGTGCGATTTATTGACAAGAGTCAGCCGAAGGTTCCAAACAGCATTTTTAGCTGCCACTAAAACTTCAACCATCATTACATTTGTTAGATTATATAACTCAAAAATTGTTGTCGTTTTTGTTCTATTGCAGAGCCTTCTTTTTTTGTGGGTCCCATGTATAGCCAGGAGCCTTCAGGTCCTTCCACGGGCAGACCAGGTTGGAATAACACGGCTAAATGAGGTGCAGTGGCCTCCAAAATCCAAATAGGTCTGTTACACATTTTGTCATCTTTAGTGTTAAAAGAGGCCAGATACAGAAATTTATTGTGTAGTCTGGGAGAGACTGCACTGAGCTGGCAGACTCGTGTGTTATGCTGGCATTTATTTCTTACTTTCTGTCATGCCTATGGCTTTTCTAGGTGGGGTTTAAGTTCCGATTCTCTTTTAAAAAATTTATGTTTTATGTTAGCTCATGTTTGCAGAACATAATGATCATATTCTCCATGTGCAGTGGGCACACATATACAGCAATCTTAACTGCTGTTTTATCCCCTCCCCTCCTTTGCCTCCCTCCATCTCTTGGTCTCCTTATCTGCTGAAAAATATCTCATCTATTTTCTATTATTTTAATTATATTTTATCATTTATTTATAATTTGGGTTTCTCATATAAGAGAAATCGTGTGATATTTAAGCTTGTATATCAGATTTATTTCATTTAGTATTATGGCCTCAAGGTACATCTACTGTTTTACAAATGATTCAAGTTTATCCTATTTTATGACAGAGCAGCACTCCATTTAGCATTACCGTTCATCTTGTGGTGCACATATTGATCACAGGCAAAATTTAGCTATCACTAGCTGTGTGTATATAAATATGGGTAAGCATGTGTTACTCTAATCTAATACGATGACTTCTTTCAGGAAGGCAGCACCATTTGTTGAAGAAGCTAATTTTCATCCAGTGTGTATTTTATTGTACCAGTACCATGCTGTATTTATCATGTAGTTTTATAATATAATTTGATCCAAATTTTGCAATGCCTCATGATTTACTTTTACTGTGTGAGATTAATTTTGTTATTCTGGATCTCTTATGGTTCTATATGAATTTTAAGATTGTTCTCTATAAGCCTGTGGGGAATGTTATTTGTATTTTAATTGAAAATGCATTAAATGTGTATAACACTTTTGGAAGTATGGCCATTTTGTGTATGTTGGTTCTGCCTATCCAGGAATAGGGGAACTTTCCATTTTCTAAAGTCCTTTTTAAAGAGCTTCATCAGTATAGTATAAATTTTCTTTGGACAGGTCATTCACTAACTTCACTGTATTAGTTCCAAAGTATTTAATTTTTCTTGATGCTGTTGTGCAAAATAGTTTTTCTTAATTTCTTTCTCCTTGAGATTATTATTCATTTACAGGGCCATTACTGATTTTTTTTTGTCACTGATTTCATGTCCTGCTATATCACTAAATTTATTAGTTATAGGTTTTTTTGGCAAAAATTTTTGAGTCTTCTATTCAGAGAGTTGTGTTTTCTTTTAGTATTTATAATTTGACTTGTTTTGTTCATATACATGTCACTTTTTAAAATTAATTTTATTGAGAAAGAAATAGAAATGAGACAGTTTCAAAACATGCTAAGATAGTTGCAATAATTAATATATTAAATACTGCTCTCTTCATAGTACTTATTTAGAGCACAAGACACAGACACGATATCTTATCTAAACATCACTTTTATTTCTTCCTCTTGCTCAGTTTCTCAATATGTTTCAATAACACATTGAATAGGAGCAGTGCAAACAGCTGTCCTTGTCTCATTTCTGATATGTGAGTAAAATGTTTTATTTTTTCCATTTAACATGATGTTGACAGGAGATTTGTCATAAATGGCTTTTATCAGATCAAGGCAGATAAAATATTCTTCAAGTTTTTTTTTTTAAATCATGAATGGGTGTCAGATTTTGTGAAACACTTTTTTAGCATCAGTCAAGATGATCATTTGGACTTTCTGCTTGCTCACTGGACCCTTTTCCAGCCAAAACCCAGACCCAGGTCTGGTGTGTGTGTGTGTGTGTGTGTGTGTGTGTGTGTGTGTGTGCATGTGTGCATGCGTGCACTTGCTCACTGGATCCACTTCCAGCAAATGCCCAGGCCCAACATGTGTGGGACCATCTTTGCATGGAGCGAACCTCCTCTGCCAGACAAGCCTGGCGAAGAACCCTGCAACAGACTTCCCTACAGAGAGGCTAGGGACTAGACACACTTAGCTAATCCAGGAGTTTAAGATCTTGAGAGGGACACAACAGGTTTATTTCTACAGGATTCAGCAGGAAGAAGCAGAGCACAGCAGTCAGACCCAAGCCAGGGCCACCTGGATGCATTCAAACTTGGTAGCTCTGGACCCAGTAAGCTGACACATTTTGCTAGACCCAGATCCATGACACTATCCTCTTTCCTTCTCTTTTAATCAAGAAAGGGGGCAACAGATAACTGGGGTGAACCAGTCTGCCAGGAAGACCCTATGCACATCAAGGGGAGGGGATCAGACACAAGGTAGGGGAACTAATTTAAATATAAATTTCAAATTTATTATCTGCTTAGCTACACAGACATATTGTTTGCTATTATGGTCTAAAATACAAATCTACTACTTACAAAAGCTGTTAAACTGCTAAATATCACTACCCATTATTAGTGTTCCTACTTATAGTTCTACAAGTACAAAACTGTAACTTCCTTAACCACATAGTCTCTCTTGGGTAAGAATATCAATGGGTGGTAAGGAAATAACTACACCAAAGCTCTACACCAAAGGTCAAAAGACAGTGCTATATAAAAATGACAAAGAGAAGGGGTAAAATGCAGTCTCAGGCCCTAATTCTACCCAAAATAAATATAAATATGGGAGACAATACCATAATAGAAATTGGAAATCAAACACTTGAAATCTCTGAAATAAGAGGTTCTGAAGTAAACAAACAATTGCAGAAAGGTAGAGAGGAAAACACATCAGAAATGATCTCTGAAGTAAAAGAAGAAATGATAATTATAATAAAAGAATTACTAAGTATTTCTGTAGTTGAAAAAATATATCTGTATATACAAAATGGTGTAAATATACAGTTACTGTCTCTTACTTCAATGAGAAGAAGGTTTTCAACTGATAGTTTAGACAAGATGTCATGTCTGCATATTGTACTAGGAATAACTACTACAATGCCAACAATATGCAATGTAATCACTGTTGTAACTGTACTACTAACCGGTTTTCAAACTATCTCATTGCTACTTCTTTCTCAATAAAATTATTAAATTAAAAAAGTAAAGAAGACACTGATTAAAAAAAAATAGAGGAGAGAACCTAGCCTGGCCAGGTGAGTGTGTGGAAGAATTTCTGGTTTCCCCGCGATGCCGGCAAGAGATCCTGAAAGCAAAAGTCAGGCACCTGTGTGAGTGAGTCTCAATACTGAGCACCCTGCCACCCCCAGAACTCCCCGGAGCCCTCGCCTGCAAGCCCGCCGAGTGAGTGAGAATGTTTGTGACTTTTCAGGCACCCAATCCAGCCTAGCACAGCCTGGTGACTGTGTGGGAGAGCTTCAGCTCTCATTGGTGCTCCCTGGGTCAAGAGCAAAACAGAGGAGCACCACAGGCTCACTGTTGTGCCAGAAGGGCTGCAGCAAAAAGGAGGTGAACACAACAGCTAGATCCAGGCCAGGTATAACTGGATAAACTGAAACTTAATAGATCAGCACCCGAATCTCATTACATGCTAAGGTTACAACTGCACCAAAACTCTACACCAAAGGTCAGAGGTCAGTGCTATATAAAATGACAAGGAGCAAAATGCAATATCAGGCCCCTAGCCCATCCAGGACAAGAGCAGA
The DNA here is from genome assembly GCA_004027165.1 of Ctenomys sociabilis. Classification (NCBI taxonomy): domain Eukaryota; kingdom Metazoa; phylum Chordata; class Mammalia; order Rodentia; family Ctenomyidae; genus Ctenomys; species Ctenomys sociabilis. The sequence continues at coordinate 17,753 of PVKA01026881.1, forward strand.
GAACACTAGTTCAGCTAAAAGGTATAAATTAGCAGAGTCGCAAGCAAAGAAACAACAGCAGAAAGGTATAGAGAAACACTGACCAGAGTTAATTCCTGAAATAAAAAGAAAAGAAATATCTGAATACATAGCATCTGAAGTAAAGAATCAAATATGGACATATATGGAGGAAACCCAATTTGGAAAATAACTGCAGTAAAGAATTAATAGCTACCTCTAAAGAAGATATTGATAGAAAAATAGAGGAGATTAGAGATATGACGGATTACTTGAAAGACAATGAAAAGATGAACAATGTGAGACTAATAGGCATCAATGAGAAAGAAGGAGTCAATACAAATGATATAAAAAGAATATGGGCAGAAGTAATGGCAGAAAACTTACCAAATATGAGAAAACAATCTAACATTCAGGTAACTGAAGCATACAGAATGCCAAATAACTGCAACCTAACTAAAAACACACTGAAACATATTAATAGTTAAGATCCCAGAAATCCAACACAAGAATAATATACTGAAAGCTGCTAGAGAAAAGAAGCAGATCACATTCAAAGGAAAACCCATCAGAATTACAGCTGACTCCTCTACACAAACCATGAAGGTAAGGAGAGCATGGAGCAGAGTTCTTCAAGTCCTGTATGAAAACAAATTCCAGCCCAGACTAGTACACCCTGCAACTCTCTTTCAAGTTTGATGGAGAAGTGAAATACTTCCATGACACAGAACAAGTAAAGAATTTCATGATGACAAAGCCATACCTACACAGGCTACTGAAAGATGTTCTAGAGAGGGACCACAATGACCAGAAATCCTTGAACAAGAACAGAAGGAACCCACTAAATAGGGCAAACAAAAAGGATGAAAAGGAGTAAACAACAGCAGGAAAATATCATGACAATCATAATTCAACACATTTCAATTATAACCATCAATGTAAATAGACTCAGTTCACCAATTAAGAGAAACAGACTGGCACAGTGGATTAGGAAAAAAAAAAAAAAAGAAAAACCCAACAATATGGTGTATACAAGAAAAACTCTTAGCTCAAAATGACATAAGCCTATAAGCTTGAAGTCAAAGGATGGAAAACAATACTACATGCCTCAGCACATCAGAAAACAGCAGGAGTAGCAATTCTGTTCTCAGACAGTCGAAAATTCAAACCAAGAATTGCCACATGAAATAAAGAAGGCCACTATACATAGGTTAGGGGAAAAATTCAAGAGGAAGAGGTAACAGCCATAAATATCTATATATCAAACACAGGAGCACCAAACTTTATAAGACAGGTCTTAATGGACATGAAAAATCAAATATCCAAGATGACAATCTTAACAGGAGACCTTAACAACCCCTTATCTAAAAATAAAATAGGACAACCAGACAAAAAATTAGCAAAGAAGTAGCAGAACTGAACCAGAACTTCGAACAAGTGGACCTGGTGGACATATGCAGAGTGTTCCAACCAACCACAGCTGAATACACACTTTTTTCAGCTGCACATGGGTCATTTTCCAAAATAGACCACATACTAGTCCATAGGTCATGCTTAAGTATATGCAAGAACATAGTAATTATCCCATGCCTATTATCCGACCATAGTGCAATGTAACTGGAACTAAATGACAAAAGAAACTAGAAAAACCTGCTAAGTACATGTACATTAAACAACACCCTACTCAGCAATTAATGGGTCACAGAGAAATCAAAGAAGAAATTCAACAATATCTACAATTCAATGAAAATTCAATCACAACTTATTGGAATTTATGGGATGCAATGAAAGAAGTTCTCAGAGGGAAAATCATAGCTATGAACTCACACATTAGGAAAACAGAACAGGAACAAAGAAACGCCATAATGCTTCACCTCCAACATCTAGAAAAAGAAGAGCAAACCAAACCCAGAGCACAAAGACAGGAAGAAATCATAAAGCCTAGAATAGGAATTAATTCAACTGAGATGAAGAAGACAGTTTAAAGAATCAACAAATCAAAAAGCTGCTTGTTTGAAAGAGTATATAAGATTGATAAACCCCTAACTAAGCTAATTAAAAAGAGGAAAGAAATAATTCAAATACAAGGAATAAGAAATGAAAAGGGTGACATCACCACAGACCCAGTGAAATTCAGAAGATTATCAATAGCTACTTTGAGAATCTTTACACTCACAGAATAGAAGACACAGAAGAAATGGACAGATTCCTCCAAAGGTATAATTAAAAAAAAAAAACTCAGTCAAGAAAAGAACAACTCCCAATAACCCAATAACAGCCAATGAGATATGAATTATAATAAAAAGCCTGCTGACAAAGAAAAGTCTAGGTCTTGATGGATTCACAGCTGAAATCTACAAGAAATTTATAGAAGATATAATCCCTACACTCCTCAAACTTTTCAATGAAATTGAAAAGGAAGGAGTCCCCAAAAAATCATTTCTGGAGGCAAGCATTAAACTGATTCCATAACCAGGAAAAGGCACAACTAAAAAAGAGAAACTATAGGCCGGTTTCCCTCATAAACATAGATGCAAAAATCCTCAATAAAATCCTAGCAAATAGAATACAGCAAATCATCAAGAAGATCATACACCATGACCAGGTAGGATTCATCCCAAGGATGCATGGATGGTTCAATATTTGACAATCTATAAATGTAATACACTATAAAAAATAGACTGAAATCTAAAAACCACATGATCATCTCATTTGATGCAGAAAAGCTTTTGACAAAGTCCAACACTCATTCACGTTGAAAATCCTACAGAAAATTGGAGTAGAAGGCCTCTACTTCAATTTGATAAAAGCCATCTGCAACAACCATACAGCTAATATAAATTTAAAAGGGGAAAAAATGAAGTCTTTTACTCTTAGATCAGGTACAAGACAAGGATGTCCTGTATCGCTCCTCCTATTCAATATAGTTTTGGAATCATTAGCAACAGCCATTAGAAAAGAGGGAGAAATAAAAGGAATAAGAATAGGTAAAGAAGTTAAATTATCACTATTTGCAGATGACATGATACTTTACTTGGAAGACCCAAAAAATTCCACCAAGAATTTGAATTGATACACAAATTCAGCAGCATAGCAAGATACCAAGTGAATACCCAAAAGTCAATAGCATTCTTCTACTCAGATAACAAACACACTAAGAGGGAAACTATAGAAATGATACCTATTACAGTAGCACCTCAAAAAAAGAAATACCTTGGAATTCACTTAACCAAAGAAGTCAAAGACCTTTTCATAGAAAATTATAGTTTTCAGAGGAAAGAGATCATAGAGGATTTTAGAAAATGGAAAGATATTCCCTGCTCCTGGATAGGAAGAACCAATATCATGAAGATGGCCATACTCCCAAAATTGCTGCACAGATTGAAAACAATCACTACAAAACTGCCACCAACATACCTCCCAGACCTACACAAATCATTCTAAAATCTATTTGGAACCACAAAAGACCTAGAATAGCAAAGGAATCCTGGTCAACAAAGACAAGGCAGGAGGCATCACAATTCCTGACTTGAAATTGAACATGGTAATGGTAACAAAATAGACATGAGAATCAATGGAATAGATTAGAAGACACAGAGGCATCTACAAACACACTCAGCTACCTGATCTTCGACAAAGGGGCCAAACACATTTACTGGAAGAAAGATAGCCTCTTTAACAAATGGTTCTGGAAAAACTGGTTGTCTACATTCCAAAAACTAAAACTTGACCCAGGTATATCACCAGGCACTATGCTAAAGTCAAATTGGATTGAAGATCTAAACATTAAAACAGAAACACTCAATCTCCTGGAAGAGAAAGTAGGAGGAACTCTTGAAGACATAGGGGTAGGCACAAAGTTCCTGAAAAAACATGTATTCATACAGGAAACACTTGAAAGAATTAACAACTGGGACCAACTGTTATTGAGAAGTTTTTGCATGTCAAAAGAAATTATCAACAAAGTGAAAAGACAACCCACAAATTTTGAAAAATTCTTAACTAATAAACAGTCAGACAAAGGTCTGCTCTCTAGAACTCATAAAGAACTAAAATACACTAGGGCATTCAAATTTAAAGACCCAATTCAGAAATGGGCATCTGAGGTGAATACACACTTCTTAGAGGATGAAATTAAAAAGGCAAATAAATATATGAAAAAATGCTCCACATCGCTAGCCATTCAGGAAATGCAAATAAAAACAACACTGAGATACCATCTCACTCCAGAAAGAATGGCTATCATAAGGAAATCAACCAACAACAGATGGTGGAGAGGTTGTGGGGAAAAGGGAACACTTCTCCACTGCTGGTGGGAATGTAGACTGGTACAACCATTGTGGAGGTCAGTGTGGAGACTCCTCAAAAGAATAGGACTAGAAATCCCATTCAAGCCGGCTATCCACCTACTGGGAATTTTCCCAAAGGATCTGCAAACATTGTATCATAGAGATATATGTTTACCTGTGTTTATAGCAGTGAAATGTGTGATAGCAAAATCTTGGAAACAACCAAGATGTCCATCACATGAGGAATGGTTGAAAAAGATGTGATATTTCTATATAATGGAGTATTACTCAGCTATTAAGAATGATAAGTTTGAAGCATTTATACTGAAGTGGATGCCACTTGAACATATACTCATAAGTGAAATAAATCAGACACAAATTTATAAATATCATATAGTCTCCCTGATATAACAAGCGAAAAGCAGAAATACAAAAGGAAACATACAACAACCAAAATCAATTGAGTCAGATAAGGCAAAGTGAATGGCATATGCTGCAGGATACTAATCAGCTTTTCTGCTGGATGGTTAAGTTCACAAGTCAGAGTTGGAGAAATAGAAGAGCCATAAGGCCAGCCAACATTTTGGCCCTAGCCTTTCAAGGTCAGCGAAGACTCAGGACATAGGAGAACCTGTACTGCAACATCATGAAACTCAGTTGTGCTCCAAATTTTCTGAACAAGTAGATTATGGAGCCACAGAGGAAAGAGATCAAAGTTCTATAGTGTGCCTGGGGAGAGTCACATGAAGAGAAAACTTTCTCTCAGGCTCTCACAGAGAGCAAACTGGTCAAGCATTGGCCGTGACTCATCCACATGGATGACACAGACAAAGGATCTTCAGAATAATGTACAGGACTACAAGATAAACCCTGATAGGACTTCACTGACCACATAAGAAATATAAAGTTCATGTGTTGGTATATAAGTCTTGATCTATCTAGGTCTTAACCATCCAGCAGAAAAGTATAAAAATGAAGTATACATCGCGGGGCCATAATATTAAGCTGAGCTGTAAATGGCTATGGTCCACAACTTCTTTGAATAACTCCCTATTGTTGTGGAATGCTGGACTGTGTTGGACTGTGGTGTCAAGTTCAAGCACCTAAGTCAGTTGAATGACAATGGAGTGCCCACATTTGACAGGTGTAGACAAAGGAAGGGGTATAGAAAGAAAAATCATGATGTGTGTGTATAGACAGTACAGTTGGGACAGATAATGCTGTGCTTCTACATAATCCTGTAAGAGGCAAAATCTGCACTAATGGTGGTTGGATAGGATATTATGTCAGCTTCTAGTACTATGGTCATCCACTAGGAAAATAATTATTGAATTTTTGATATAATGCATGTGTTAAAAATAAGTTAAGTAAGCAGTTACACTCTTAATTTACTGATAAGAGACATCTGCTAAAATAATATCTGTAAATATAATTCATGTATGTACCTTGTATGATACCAAAACATTATGAAACAGTTTGCAGTGTATTAATTTATTGAATCTATCTTGTTAAGGTGTCTTGAAACTGATTGATATTTGTACTTCAATAAAATAAAAAATAAATTAAAAAAATAAAACCTAATTTGATCAGTTAACTTTAATGGAATAGGAAATGTATAAATGATAATAACAGCAAAAATATTAATAAAATGTTATTGTGTTAATTTTAAAAAAAGTAATGATTGAAAAAATTGTGGTATTTTATACAATGGAGTATTACTCAGCTATAAACAATGATAAACTTGAAGGATTTATATTTAAGTGGATGTCTCTCGAACTTTTACTCATTAGTGACATGAACCAGGCACACATGTGCAAATATCATATAGTCTCCCGATTATAAGAAATCAAAAGAAGAAATACAAATAGAAATGTATAACAACACCTGAAAGGAATTCAGACAGATAGTTAGGGTAAACTGAACTGCATATGTTGCAGGGTAATAATCAGCCTTCTCTTCTGGATGGTTAACAATCTAATTTCACAGATCAAAAACTGGAGAAATGGAAGGGCTGCAAGGTCAGCCAACATTTTTGTCCTAGCCTTTCAAGGTCCGTGAAGACTCAGGACATAGGAGAACTGTATTGCAACATCATGGAACTCAGTTGTACCCCAAATTTTCTGATCAAGGAGATTATGGAGCTATAGCAGAATGTGATCAATGATTTATAGTGTGCCTAAGAAGAGTCACATGGATTGAAAAGTTTCTCTCAGGCTTTTACAGAGAGAAAATTGGTCAAACAATGGCCATGATTCATCCGCATTGCTGACACAGACAAGAGATCTACAGATTGAGGTACAGGTTTACAGGATAAACCCTGAGGTGACTTGACTGATCTCAAAAGATGGCAAAAGTTACATTTATTGTTATATAAGTCTTGCTTTATTTCTGTCTTAGCCATGCAGCAGAGAAGTATAAAAACGAGGTATATAAAATAAATCCATAATAATATGCTGAGCTTTAAATGACTCTAGTCATCACCTTCTTCGGATAACCCACTAGTATTGTTGACTGTTGGACTCTGTTGGATTGTTTTGTAGAATTCAAGCACCTATAATAATTTTTTGCCAATAGCATACCCATCTCTGCAGGACTAAACAAAAAATATGGGATGCAAGGAAGGACCATTCTGTATTTGTATATACAGTACAGTTAGGATAAATATGAAGTACTTTTGCATAATTCTATGAGAAGAAAGATTTTCACTAATAGTGTTTGGACAGAATATCCTGTCTGCTTCTTGTACTATGGATAACAACTAAGAAAATAACAATGTAAAAAGAATTATTGAAACTGTGCTATAATTCAGCTTTAAAAAAGATAGGTATATAGCTACATTCTCTTAATTCAATGAATAGAGGTATGTGCTCTAATAGTGTTTGTAAGCATAATATCATATATGTACCTTGCACAACAAATAACCACTAAGAAAACAATATGCAATGTATTAATTATTGAATGTGTTCTACTAATTTGACTTGAAACTGTTTCATTGCTATTTGTTCTTCAATAAAATTATGGAAAAAATAAAATAAAAAATAGAGGAGAATAGAAAAATGATGGAGTCCTTAAATGAGCAATACAGGAAATAAATAGAACACATGAATCGGATTCAAAGAGATATAGAGGAAATTAAAACCTTAATCACAAGCTGGCAAAACAGTTTGAGAGCAAAAGAAAACAGAGTTTCAGATCTTGACAGCATCATTGCAGCTAGTGGAAAGGTAAGAAAAAATGCCTTAAAAATACCTAGGATGAGGGAAAAAATAATTCAATATCAGTAAGATCATGGAAACATGAATGACGTAAGACTAATAAGAATAAATGAGAAAAGAGTCAATGCAAATTATATAAAAGGAATATGGGCAAAAGTAATATGAGAAAACTTACCAAATATGGAGAAACTGACATTAAGGTAACTGAAGTATATAGAACTCCAAATAAAATCAACTCAATTAAAAGCACACCCAGAGATATAGTAAGCAAGATCCCAGAAGTCCAGCACAAGAACAATATACTAAAAGCTGATAGAAAAAAAAAAATCACATTTCAAGGAAAATCCAACAGAATAATGTCAGATTTCACCTCACAACTCATCAAATCAAGAAGAGCATGGACCAAAGAACTTCAAGTCTCTCAGACAACAAATTCCAATCTGTCTGATATACCCTGCAAAACTCTCTTAAGTTCACTGGAGAAGTGAAATACTTCCATGACAAAAACAACTAAAGAATTTCATGATGAGAAAGCCAACCATACATGGACTGCTAAAAGATATTCTACAGAGGGAAAAATGACCACAGCTCCACAAATGAGAAAGGAAAGAACCCAGCAAATAGGGGAAACAATCGAACACATGAGATAAAGGGATATACAACAGCATGTAAATAACATGTCAACCATATGTCAATGCATCTCAATTCCAACCATCAATGTAAATGGATTCAATTCACCAATTAAAAGAAATAGACTGTCACAGTGGATTAGGAAGTAAACTCCAACAATATGCTGTATACAAGAAACACACTTAGCTCATAAAGAGATTCATAGGCTGGAAGTCAAAGGATCGGAAAAAAAAATACTACAAACCCCAGCACCTCAGAAAAAAGCAGCGGTAGCAATTCTGTTTGCAGACACTCTGAACTTTATACCAAGAAAGATCAAAAGAAATAAAAAGGCCATTATGTACTGGTTAGGGAAAAATACAGCAGGAAGACATAACAGTCATAAATATGTATGTACCAAATAAGAAGCACTCAACTATATAAGACAAATGTCAATGGACATGAATAATATAATATCCAATACCACAATCTCAATGGGAGATGTTAACATTCCTTTCTCTCAAAAAGATAGTCAAGTACACAAAAGAATTAGCAAAGTAGTAGCAGAACTAAATTGAACCTTAAAACAAATAGATTTAGTGCACCTATACAGAGTGCTTGACTGAGCCACATCTTTACACACACTTTTTCAGCTGCATATGGGTCATTTCCTAAAGTAGACCACATCCTCGTCAATAGGTTATGCTTAAATCTCTGCAAGAAAACAAAAATTATCCTATGCATATTATCTGACCACACTACAATGAAACTGGAAATAAACTACAAAAGAAACCACAAAAACTCCATAAGTGCATGGAAATTAAGCAACACCCTCCCCAGCAACCAACAGGTTACAGATGAAATTAAACAACATCTATAATTCAATGAAAATTCAAGCACAACTTATCAGAATTTATGGGATGTAATGAACCTCTGAGAAGTTCTTAGAGGGAAATTCATAGTGGTGAACTTGCACATTAGGAAAACAGAATGGGAATAGATACCCTAATACTATACCATAAACGTCTAGAAAAAGAAGAAGAAACCAAACCAAAGCCCAAAGAAGGGAGGAAATTATAAAAATTAGAGCAGAAATTAAAGTATTTGAAATGAAGAAAACAATACAATGAATTAATGAATCAAAAAGCTGGTTCTGTGAAAGATTAAATAAAATTGATAAGCCCCTAGCTAACCTCATACAAAAGAGGAAAGAAAAAAATTAAATTCAAGCAATAAGAAATGAAAAGTGTGAGATTAGCACAGACCTTATGGAAATTGCAAAGATCATCAATAGGTACTTTGAAAATATTTACTCTCAAAGAATCAATGACACAAAAGAAATAGAAAGATTCTTAGAAAGGTATTAATCACCAAAATTGAATGAAGAAGAAATAAGAACTCTCAATAACCCAATAGCACACACACACGGTAATGATATTCAAAATGTAACAAAAAAGTTAATGTCACAAAAAAGCTCAAGGGGCTGGGGAGATGGCTCAGTGGAATAAGCACTTCCCTGGCAAGTGCAATTTCCTGAGTTGGATTCCCAATTCCAAAAATACAAAAAAAAGCGCCCAGATCTTGATGGATTGAGAACTAAATTTAATAAGAAATTTAAAGAAGATATAAATATAATACTCTTCAAACTCTTCAATGAAATTGAAAAGGAAACAATAATACCAAAATCATTCCTAGAGGCAAGTATTACACTGATACTAAAACTAGAGAACAATGTAACTAAAAAAGAGAACTACAGAACAATCTCCCTCATGAACATAGATGCAAAAACACTCAGTAAAATCCTAGCTAATAGAATACAGCAAATCATCAAGGACCTTATACAACATGACTGGGTAGGATTCATCCCAGGGATGCAAGGATGGTTTACCATATGCAAATCTATAAATGTAATATACTATATCTGTAGAGCCAAATCCAAAAACCATGTGATCATTTCAACTGATGCAGGAAAGCCCTTTGACAATGTCCAACACTCAATCATGTTCAAAACTATTCAGAAAATTGAAATAGATGGCTTCTACCTCACTCTTGTAAATGCCATCTGTGACAGTAGAACTGCTAACATAATTCTAAATGAAGAAAAAATGAAGTCTTTTACTCTCCAATCAGGTACAAGACAAGGATATCCTCTATCACCATTCCTATTGAATATAGTTCTGGATTCATTAGCTAGAGTCATTAGACAAGAGAGAGAAATAAAAGGAATAAGAATAGGTAAAGAAAAAGTGAAAATATCATTATTTGCAAATGACATGATACTCTACTTGGAAGACCCAAAAAATTCCACCAAGAAGCTCCTAGAATTAATAAAGAAATTCAATAGCATAACAGGCTACAAAATCAATACCTAAAATTCAATAACATTCCTCTACACAGATAACAAACACACTGAGAGAGAAATTGGAGAAATAATGTCCTTTACAATAGCATAATGAAAAATGAAATATTTAGGAATTAATCTAACTAAAGAAGTAAAAGATCTATTTAATGAAGGTTACAGTACACTAAAAAAGGGGTAGTAGAGGATTTCAGAAAATGGAAAGAGATTCCTCGTTCCTTTAATATCTTTATTCCAAGAGAATAAAGGAAATACTAACACTGTGAAAATGGCCATACTCCTGAAATTGTTATACAGATTTAATGTAATTCCTATCAAAATACCACCAACATAGCTCACAGACCTAAAGAAATCATTAATAAAATTTATTTGGAACCAAAAAACACCTAGAATAGCAAAGAGAGTCCTGGGCAACAAAGGCAAATCAGGATGGGTTACAATTCCTCACTTGAAATTGTACTACAAAGCTTCCGTGATAAAATCTGCATGGTATTGGCAAAAAATAGACCTGAGGATCAATGAAATAGGATAGAAGATGCAGATACAATTACAAACACACTCATCCATCATTTTCGACAAAGGAGAAAAAGATGCTTACTGGAAGAAAGTTGGCCTCTTTAACAAATGATGCTGGAAAAATCTGGCTCTCTACATGCCAAAAACTAAAATTTGACCCACGTCTAGCACTAAAGTCAAAATGAATTAAAGATCTACACATTAAAACAGAAACACTAAACATCCTAGAAGAGAAAGTAGGTTGATATCTTGAAGATAAAGGGGTAAACATCCATTTTATGAACAAAAATCAAGCTGCATGGGAAATACTTGAAAGAATCAACAACTGGTACCTGTGCCTATCAAAAGGAATCATCTCTAGAGTGAAAAGACAACTCACAAATTTAGAAAGAAAAGTCTTGACTAATAAACACTGAGACAAAGGTCTTCCATCTAGAATTTATAAAGAACTAAAGAACATGAGGGCCCCAAAATGTAAAGACCCAATCTAGAAATTGGGATCCTAGATGAACACACCCTTCTCAGAGGAAGAATACAAGAGGCAGATAAATACATTAAAAAATGCTCCACATCAGTACCCATTTAATAAATGCAAATTAAAACATTGAACTACAATGTCTCCCCTAAAAGAATGGCTGTCATGTAGAAATAAATCAACAAATTTTGGAGAGGCTGTGGGGGAAAAGGAATGCTTCTACACTGCTGGTGGTAATGTAGACTGGTGCAATGATTATGGAAATCAGTGTGGTAACTCCTCAAACAACAAAGACTGGAAATCCTATTCAATCCAGCTATCCCCTACTGGGAATTTTCCCAAAAGAACTGAAAACATCATAGCATAGTGATGTATGCTAGCTTCCATTTATAGTGGAACAATTTGTGATAGTCAAATCTTGGAGACAACCAAAATTCCCATCACCTGAGAAATAGATTTGGCATTTTTATACAAAGGAGTATTAGCTACAAAGAAAACTAAACTCAAAGCCTTTGTAGATATGTGGATGCAACTTGAATCTATATTCATAAGTGAAATAAACAAGACATAAATATGTAAATGTCATATTGTCTCCCTAGCATAAGAAATCAAAAGAAGAAATAAAAATTTACTAAAGTTAAATAGAGAGAATTTATAGATTAAATAATGAAGACAGAAAGGAAACAAGTCAGGAAATATAGAGGTGGCAGAACCATACATTTATGTAAACAAGATGGTTAAGGCAATGGTTCTAAAGGTTTCCATCAGACTTTTTAAAATGGCAGTTAATGAATAGAATTCTCACCTGACTATCTCTATATGCTGGTATCTGTGAGTTAAGCAACTACATTGTGGAATGCAATGTGTAATACTAAAACCATGCTTAAAATACCTGCCATTTTGGTCTTGTAAATGTGTACCACTTCTAATGTCATATTACTTATTACTTAATGTCATATTACTTATCTCTTCAAAGTAAATGTCTGTTTTAAAAAGCTAATAAACATAAATGAGAGACAAGAAAAAATGTGGCAGGATTGTACTGCTATAATGTCGTATATGGTCTGATTTCTAAATTTCTGTGTAAAAACATGTAACTTTTTAACATTCTATAGGACTTAAACTTTGTAATATACATAATTGTTGGAAAATTGCAGTTCCATTTTATGTCTAAGGCATGTGATATTCAGACAGATAGTGATGTTAAGCTTAACTGTCTCTGTTATAGGATAATAATATCAACAAGCTTTTCTTCTGGATGTTTAACAATTAAGTTTGCAAGGCAAAAATTAGACAGAAAAGGGTTAAAAAGATAGCCAGTATTTTGTCCTTAGCCATTCAGGGTCAGTGAGGACTCAGGACATAAGAGAACCTTTGCTCTGACATCTTGTAACTAAGTGTTGTTCCCAGTTTTCTGATCAAGGAGATTATGGGGCCACAGAGGAAAGTGATCGATGATGTACAGTATGCCTAAGAAGTGCCACCTATAGAGAAAAGTTTCTCTCAGGCTTTCACAGAGGGTGAGCTTGTCAGGCAATGGCTTTGATTCATCCTGATGGATGAATGAGAAAAGATTTACAAGGTTCTATGAATGGCTCCAGGGTAAATCATGAAGGAATGTGACTGACCTTATCAGATAGAAAAAGTTACATTTTGAGTTGTATAGGTCTTGCTTTGACTTGGTCTTATCCATCCAGTAGAAAATTGTAATCATGAAGTATAAAATGTAAAGATATATTAACATGCTGAGCTGCAAAAGGCTCAAGTCAACTACTTTGGACAATTGCCAGTTGTGCTGGTAACTCACTATTGTTATGGACTTTTGCACTATGTTGGATTGTTTTGCTGAATTCAAATACCTACAATCTTTGGACTGGCATCAAGTATGAAAAGATCCTTTAAAAACTCCAAATATAGCTTCTCTGACAGCAATGGAACACCTGTCTCTGACAAAACAAAACAAAAAGGGGTATATAAAT
>PVKA01026882.1:0-31179 GCA_004027165.1 Ctenomys sociabilis
CTGCCCCCAGGATGGGCTGAGCAGGCCACACACACACACACACACACACACACACACACCCCACACACACACACACATACACACAGAGACTAAATTAAATTCTACCACAGGGACTAGCTGAATTTGCTATTAGCTTTGGAAATAGCAAAGGTATAAAGGATTTTAGAAAGTTCTTTGGATGGATAAGATAGAATCAAGTTTAGAGTACAGTAGTATGAATTTGAACATGTAAGCAACACTCCAAGAAAATGTTGATTAGTGGATTTATACTGAACAAGAAAGCAAAAACTTGCCTAATAGCTCAGCAGGGGTTCAATCACTGGGCCTGCTGGGCTGGCCCCATCCCCAGGGTGCACTGAGACAGCAATTGAGACTGGGTGTGGTGGTGCAAGCCTGTAATCCCATCTCTTGGGAGGCTGTAAACAGAAGAAGCATTACTAGCTGGATCTAGTAGTGAGACCCTGAATACCCTGTAGACCCTTCCTTAAAATATGAACAAGAAAGCAATCTCTAGCATCTTGCTACCAAGACTTTTTTTCTATCACAAGTGATAACATCAATGTTTTAATGGTTTTGACATGTTGGACAATGGACTGATAGTAGCCAGTGCAAAGTAACAGTAATAATCATATAGTTATGCATCTGCATTTAAAACTTAATTATAAAAGTATAAGCTTTAGTTTGGCAGACTTATAAAACATTCTTAGAATGTTTGATAACTGCTTTTCTTTTTGGTACTGGTACCTGAATCCAGAATCTTCATACTGAGCTACATTCCTAGCCTTCTATAAAATTATTTATTTTGAGATAAGGTCTTCCTAAATTGTCTAGGTGGGGCTTGAACTTGTGATCCTTCTGCTTCAGCCCTCCAGAAGTGAGATGATAGGCATGAGCCACCATGCTTGGCCAAGCACATGCTTTACACAGGCAAAGGTACCGAGGTTACAAAGGTGTGTTATGGCAAAGTTTGTAAGCATCAGCAAATGTGCACCTGTGGTGGTGGTGGGGGAACCTCCGAAACAACTGTGGATGGATACACCACTCTCTGACAGTCCAGTCATGTTTCCTGGCGCTTATGTATTGAAAAGACTTTGTATTCGTGATGGGTGGATCCAGCATTAGGAGGAGGAAGAATCTGGAAATGTGTGACCCAAGGAATGCACAACCTACAAGGAAGATCAAAGGACAGGAAAGCCTTCTTCACAGCTGTTAAGTGGGCAAGGAGCAGCCTATCTAAATGCTTCAGGGGATGACAAATAGCAACAAGGTAAATTTCTGGGAGGCAGATTTCAATTACAAATAAGAATGAGCTTCCAAATGACTAGAGTTGTCTAACTGAATTATTATTTTTGACAAGCTGTGAGTTCCCTGTTATTGGATGTTCTCAGTGACTGGATGATAAAATGTCACAGAAAACACTCCTGAAACTCTTAGCAGCTGTGTAAGGTGGAGCTGGGCTGCCTCAAATGCCCATCAACCCCAAGATTGTAGCTGAATACTTTATACCTTCTGAGTGACTAGGCTCTCTGTAAACACACACACACACACACACACACACACACACACACACACACACACACACACACACACACACACACACACAAAGGGCTGGGTGTATAGTGCAGTTGTAGAGATTAGTAGTATGTACAAAGTCCTAGGTCCAAAACCTAGCTCCCCCCCAAGTAAAGAAAAAAAAAGTTAAAACCTTTCTCTAATATTACAAGCTATGAAATGCATACAAACATTCCTTTTTTCTTAGAGCAAGTAATTATTTTCAAGAGTCTATATATATAGAGAGAGGACAAAAAAAGGGTCTACAGAGAGCCAGGTGTGGTGGTGCACCCCTGTAATCCTAGTTCTTTGAGAATGAGGCAGGAGGACTGCTACAAATTCAGATCAGCCAGGGCTACAAAGTGAGCTCAAGGCCAATCTGAGCTGCATTGTGAGACCCTGTCTCAGAAAGACCAAAAACAAAACAAAATAAAACAAAAACAAAAACGACCCAGAAAACAAAATGTCTACAGAGAAGAAAAATACAATTTTTTGGGCAAAAATGGAAGGAGACAGAAACAAGAGAAGAGAAATTTGTTATTTCATCAGTGACATGAATTCAAATAAAAAGACACAATAAGAATGACATTGCTTTTTTTCATTTAGGTCTGCAGTCTATGCATCTACCTGGTAAGCGCAAGGACCTGGGTTCGATCCCCAGTACCATATGCTGTGCCAGCCTGGAATCCCAGGTGTGCTGAGCTGGCCACCAAGTCTGGGTGTGGTGGTGCATGCCTGTAATCCCAGTGCTGGGGAGGCTGAGACAGGAGGATCACTACGTGTGCTAGGGAGACCCTGTACCAAATGAATGAATGAATGAATGAAGAGAAATTATTACAGTAAAAGATGTACTGCCATTAAAAGACTCCATGTTTTCCTCTAACATACTCATTCCATCTGCTTACACTTTTGGAAGCAGCTCTGAAAGACCTCTTTGCAAGGGTCTTTAGTTGCACTGTCAAGGTTGCTTTGAAGTCCTAATCAACTAAAAGTTTTCTGTACTTATTTTGACTTGGGGAAGAGCCAGAAGTTCGGGAGAGTAATGGGGGTGAAGACACACTGTTTTGTATGTATTGAACAAGAAGATGAAGAGTGATAAAAAATACAGTGTTTAAAAATTTATTATGTTAGGGGCCGGGGAGATAGCTCAATAGGATAAGTGCCTGTCTGGCAAGCGCAGGGTCCTTAGTTCAATCCTTGGTACCGCAAAAAAAAAAAAAAAAAAAAAAAAAAAAAAAAAAAAAAAAAAAAAAAAAAAAAAAAAAAAAAAAAAAAAAAAAATGGATAAAGGACATGGACATCTCCCCATTAATTTTCAAAATACTCCTGTTTACTTCAGACACATTTATTTATTTATTGGCAGAACTGGGGATTGAACTCAGGCCCTTGTGCTTACCAGGGAAGCGCTTATTCCACTGAGCCAACTCCCCAGCCCCCAAAATTTGTCTTTTTTTTTTTGGTGGAACCGGGGATTGAACTCAGGCCCTTGAACTTGCCAGGGAAGCATTATTCCACTGAGCCATCTCCCCGGCCCAGCCAATGTATTTTTTTATTAAAAATCTTTTTAGACAGGGTCTCATTATGTATTTCAGACTGGCCTTGAACTCACTTTGTAGACCAAGGTAGCCTTGAACTCAGAGATCTTCTTGCCTAGGCCTCCCTAGCACTGGAATCAGAGGCATGTGCCCCTAGCTCGGCAATATGTCTTTTAATATAATACGTTAATTTTTTTTTTTACCTTTTGTTTCAGTTTGAGAATCCAACTCAGGACCTGATACCTGCCAGGTAGGCACTGTGCCAACCTGGGCAGCTATATCGCCAGCAAACCCCTCCTCCCTCTTTTTTGGAACCGGGAATCAAACTGAGGATCTCACATTTGCTAGACAGGCACTATTCCAATGAGCTATACCCGCAGCCCATAAGTTAAAATTTTTTAATTTTATATTTATTTATTTAGTCTTTTTGAGACAGGGTCTCACTGTGCAGTTCAGGCTGGCCTTAAGCTCACTTTGTAGCTCAGGCTAGTCTCGAACTCACAACAATCCTCCTGCCTCAGCCTCCCAAGTGCTGGGATTACAGGCCTGCGCCACCACGCCTGGCAAGTTAAAATTTTTTAAAAAATTGTTTTTTTGTGTATTATTTTTCTTAAGACATAGCACTATTATAAAGGCACTATCACTTCACAAAGGAACAAACTTAGGTGAGTGTAATATCTAAGGTAACAGAGGGGAAGCACTCAAGTTAAAATTCAGAGTTCTTAATCTTAAGCAATGTACCCTGATGTCTTCAAAGTATTACAAGTTTATTTGAAAAGTCAGAATCTACCCAATTCAACAATGTCCTCTTTATACCTATGCATAAAGGACAAATTTCAGGGAAATATCACAGATTAAAATAACTACCAAAGCTGGTATTGGTGGCACATACCTGTAACCTCAGCGCTCGGGAGGCTGAGTAGGATTGGTGGAAATTCAAGGCCAGCCTAGGCTATACAATAAGTATAAGGCCAGTCTGAACTATATAATGAGAACTTCTGTCAATAAAACAAAACAAAATAAAACAGGACAGGTCACAAAACTGTATGTAGGCCAGGTGTGGTGGCACATGCTTCTAATCACAGCACTCAGGAGGCTGAGACAGGAGGGTCATTGTGAGTTTGAGACCAGCCTGGGCTACAAAGTGAGCTCATGGCCAGTCTGAGCTGCATAGAAAGACCTTGTCTTAAAAACACAAAAGTGTACGTATAGAGATGGTAGGGAACTGAAGCCATCATTAGGTTATATTATATATCTCTATTACAATATATACATTTTTTTTCCACCAAACTAATAATGCCATATGACTGCTAAACAAATGTCAATAGGATTTGGAAAATTTCTACATTTTCCCTTAAAGTTAACATCATAGCCTGAGGAGCTGACTTGGTGGCAGAGTAATTTCTTAGCATATAAGAGAGAGGCCCCAAGTTCAAATCCCAGGACAAAACAAAAAATCAAAACACACTGACTACAGTACTGGCATTCATGGGCTCTTTCTTCTTTTTTTTTTTAACCCATAACTGTGGCTTTATTATATAAGGCCTTGCTGCAGCCTGAGAACCAGGTCATAGTGGAGACAGATCAGAGGTGCGGTCAGCCTTCCCCGGGGCAGTGTCCAGCTCAGAGTCCTGGGTCGGAAGCGAACATAAACACAGTGCGATGCATAGTGGCCACGTAGCTGTGGCCACTCGTGTCGCGGAGGTGCAGGTGCATGAGAGGCAGGAAGCGCTCGGTGCAGAAGGAGCAGAGCAGGTGGATCCTGGAGGGCAGCAGCAGGACCACTGGGCTCTGGCACAAACCCTCAAGCACGAACTTGCTGGCACAGTAGTCTGTGTTGAAACCATTTCATGATTTCATATAATGGCAGGATCAATTAATGCCTTAGGTTATTTTCACTATCATATTTTATTCTAATTTTTTTAGTTTTTTTTTTTTTTTTTTTGTCTTTTTGAGACAGGGTCTCACTATGCAGTTCAGGCTGGTCTTGAGCTCACTTTGTAGCTCAGGCTGGTCTCGAACTCACAACAATCCTCCTGCCTCAGCCTCCCAAGTGCTGGGATTACAGGCATGCGCCACCACACCCGGCTCTAATTTTTTAGTTTTTTGAGACAGGGTCTGGCTATGTAGTTCAGACTGGCCTTGAACTTGCCACTTGCCTCAGCCTCCCTCAGCTGGGATTACAGGTGTGCATCACCTCTCTCAGCTAAACCATTTCTTCCTTAAAAAGAAAAGAAAGGACCTGAGGAGATGGCTCAGTAGAATAAGTGCTTGCCTGGCAAGCGCAAAAAAAGAAAAAAAAAAAAAAGTTATAATTCTAAGGGCTGCTGTAAACCAAGGGGACAATGCTGATTAATTCACTTCTACCATGCTTCCTAATAATATAAAAAGCAGTCACAGAGGGCATGGAGCCAGCCGTGGTAAGCGAACTCTGGACCTCACTGCATGCGACCCTGGACAGAGCAGCTTCTCTCAGTCCAGAACAAGGCTTATGCGACATGCGACTACTGTGAAGAACAAATAAGATAAAGTACGTGATGGTGTGTGACATCAATGCAATGCTAACAAATTGGCAGGATGTGAAGCGGGAGGGAGCTCGGGGTCACCACAGCCCTTGCATGCAGCATTTATGACACACACCTGGCTTCCATTAGAC
The DNA here is from genome assembly GCA_004027165.1 of Ctenomys sociabilis. Classification (NCBI taxonomy): domain Eukaryota; kingdom Metazoa; phylum Chordata; class Mammalia; order Rodentia; family Ctenomyidae; genus Ctenomys; species Ctenomys sociabilis. The sequence continues at coordinate 5,743 of PVKA01026882.1, forward strand.
ACATTTGGAGACTGGCTGTCACTGAGTTTTTATGAAGGTGTTTTAAATATTTCATGTCTCTGTTAGTGAATTGGAAACATGTCTGTTTTTGAAAAATGAATTCCCAAATCAGTTCAAATATGTTATTTTTCTTTTCTTTCTTTCTTCCTTTTTTTTTTGCAGAACTGGGGATTGAACTCAGATCCTTGTGCTTGCCAGTGAAGTACTTATTCTACTGAGCCATTTCCCCAGCTATTTTTATTTTCTGCGTTGCTAGTGATATAAGGAACCTCCAAATGACATAGGGAAAATGATCTCCCGACTTGACCTGGACGAGTTTGTATTCTCTAAAACCAAAGAATGAATTTTAGGAACAAATGGAGGTTAGGAGGGAAAGAAAGCTCCTGTCCAAGAGAGGGACAGGAAGGGGGAGCCCCCGAGCGGTTGTTCCCCAGGAAGCTGTCTCTTCCAGGGACTTTTATAGAGGAAAACCATGTGAGGCTAAGGTGGAGAGAACAGGAACTGGCTTAGGTGGATGTGGGGAGGGACAAAACTATGTTCAACCAATGGGATTACAAGCACCACTGCTCAGGTAAAATTGATTAGGCCCAGGACCAAATGGGGTAGCAAGTTATGGTAGCAAGCGGGCATGAATGTAAAACAGGACCTTCTCTAGTGGCCTTCAGACAATGATTCTTCCTGGGTTATGAGGAATCCTGGATGCCAGTCTTCAGGGAGGGTAGCATTTGTTTGGTCTTTAGGTCTGGCTCACAGCAGGAGCATCGTCCCTCCCACAGTTGTAGGGTGTCTGGTCTTTGTTATCTCCTTCGAGGGCCTGACCCTGTCTGACTGCCTATAATATTTCTAACTTGCTGCTTGAAACACTGGGATTGAACCCAGAGCCTTACATATGCTAGGCAAATGCTCTACCAGTGAGCTACATCCATTGAAAATTTAATCTAATTTCTCTAATCAAAAGAAAAATGAAAGAAAGAAAGAAATGATAAAGGTATATTTTGTGTGGCTTTTTCTTGCCTTTTCTTCCATACATGGCTTTTAGGCTCTGCCTGGCTGGGTTGCAGTCTCCTGAGATTATTTCAAAGATCTCTGCTATGTATTTAAGTCACTGCCTACTATTCACAAAGAGCTGAACATAACCTAAATATTCTTTTAATGCAGATGATCACATCTGAATATCTATCCCTAGTAAATATACAGACCCAAGATACATATATGTATATACACACATGTATGTCCCTATAGGCACACTTGCCCATGAATACGTGGTCAGGTGTACAACATTTTTACTGATGCAATAAAGATTGATCTGATTTGTTGGCACCACAGCGGAGAACAATTCAGGCAAGGTGGTGCTTGCTACTTCCAAGGAGCAAAGATCAATTTGTAGCTCAGGGCATGAACAGACATGCTTGATTTTAGAATGTAATTAAATGGGACAAGATGTGTAGTTTAATGCTTAATTTATGAATTGTCATCAACATTTAATAGGCTGGGCATTTGAGGTTAGTAATATGGAACTATATTAAATTTAAGATTAATTCCAAAGCAATCATTGCTTCTTGGGTATGTCTTCAAAGGAAAATTTCATGATTTTTATACATAATCATAGATTTATCCATATTCTAAGTTAAATTCTAATTTTATTATCATATTTCAAAAGGGAACTTAATTCTACACATTGAAATTCAAAAAGCAAAACTGGGACTTAGAGCTTTTTAGTAAATGAATAGAAATTCAAGAAGCAAAACGTGTCATACATAGGCTGTAGACTGCAGCAATGAGCCATTTTCGCCTTTAGCTTTTTAACAAGGAATCAATAAGCAGTCAGCTCTGGAACCTCATGACAAATTACTATACAGTTTATTTAATTAAAAAGAACACTTGGGGACAAAGGCACTCATACCTTGTAGGTATCAGGTAGTGCTGGGGCTGTCTGAGGAACACATGCACTTTAGTGTATGTGCTGTTGAAGTGAGCACATGGAATACACAAGTGATGTAAGGGTGAGCTTAAGGGTCAGTGATTTTGATTGCCTTCATATCTTTTACTTATAAATACTGGACCTTATAAAAGTCTTATTGTCTTCTCTAATCCTCATTTCTCATTGGCTTTAGTTCTTTTCTTTTTTCTGAACTACCTTAGATTCCAAGTATCCTAACACACATCTTGATGCAAAATTAGCTTAAGATATATTCAAGACTTCACCAGAAAGCACTTCAAACAATAGAAAAATTGTCTACTGAAAAGAATGACAATGAAAGAAATGTGGACTTCATCAGGACTTCCAGATGCCTGGGGCAGAGGAGGCAATCAGTGAAAAGAGTCAGCCAGTTAACCTAGGGCCCCTAGGGCCACAGAAGCATAATTATGTCCCTGGGTTGACTGCCTCTGTAGCTCTTCCAGAAGAAGGGAGCTTTGAGGGAGTGGTGCTGTGGGAGGTGTCTTCCTGGCCTTAGGTCCTTGCCTGTGTCAAGGGGACTCTGATGAGAACTGTCCTCTCTTCACTTTGTCTCTTTCCCTCCCTGCCTTCCTTCCTTGCAGGTAGTTGAATTAGGTTTTTCCACTGACCTATCCCCAGAGACATAGTCCCACAAAATCATGGCCCCTATCTCAAAAAATGAATAAAACTGAAATGAAAACTTTCTTGGAAAAGTGAAGAATGCTCACTAGTTTAAATGTCTCAATAATTATCACATTGTCTTAAGCATAAATCCAAAGCCAGGCATGGTAGCACAGACCTACAATTTCAGTGCTTGGGAGGCTGAGGCAGAAGGATTGTTGCTAGTTTGACCAGCCTGGGCTACAAGGTGAGCTCAACACCAGCCTGAACTGCACAGCAAGACCCCATTTCAAAAAGACAACAACAACAACAACAACACCCCCATAAATCCAGTCAGCAGACATCGTATGTTTGAAATGAGAACTATGTGATGTTAGGAAGGAACACACAGAATTTTCTGGATGCTTGCAAGACCACAATCTACACACCCTTCTTTTGGGAACACAGAAGGGGCTACAGCCTCTCAGAGGAGTTCGATGGTAAGGAACACACACCATGGAGTGAGCAGCTGGGGGAAATCTCCACTTGGAGATAGTAACTATCTGAATGCTATCAGGCTCCTGAGAGGATTCAGAGGGAAAGTCTGAGAGAAACATTTGATGAAGTGCCACATTATGTCTTGAACACACTGCAGCACATACTTAAAAACACACATACCCACAATAGCATGCATCTTAAAGAAAGCACAGCACATAGAGGGATGACAACATTTCCACACACAACAGGAGCCCAATCCCTGGTTCTGGAAAAAAAAAAAAAATCAAGAAAGCAGGGTAGCTGGAGCTCCTTCGGGCTGGATCAGGGAGACCTTCCACAGGGGGCAGCCTTGTGCCGTGTACTACTCAAGTCTTTGGCTTTATTCCACTCTTCTGAATAGACAAGGGTTTTCACCAAGCCAGAAAAGCCAAGGAGGGCTGGGGGAACCGAGAAGGAGCTACTAACTCACAGTCTCTTGTTCACATCTTAGATGTTACTTAGCTGTGTTTCAGGCTCCCGGGTCACTACTGTTACCTCAGTAATCTTACTTGCAAATGGAAAGACAGCTAAGCACATCAGTAAAGATCAATACCCTGTCTCTGGTGTGGTAAATGGGGATCCGGGAGTGCTGCATGCTGTGCAGGAAACAAGGGAAAGGCTTTGGATATACCAGGTAAACAGATCACAGCTTCTGGTGGGCCACACAGCTTAAAATTGCAAAAAATCCTCTATACAAACTCAGGCTGTAGCACAAATCTAGGTAGTGACAAAGACTCCTAACTTACTAAAACTATACTCAGTTACTACACAGAAGTGTCTTTTCCTTCTTTCGCAAAGAACCATAATTTTATAAAACCCATGCCTCTGCTGTTATTTTCAGATGAGTGCAGAGCACTACATCCAGATCTGCTTTTAAAAATCATTCTCTACCAGCTAAGCAGGCTCTTTGGGTGCAGTCAGCGGCTACAGACTCCACAAGATGTTGCACACTCGCCTGTGGCACAGGTGGCTCCTGGCACCACAAACTGGGAGTAGCAATAGAAGGCAGTGCCGTCACAGCGCATCGCTCATCCACAGAATGCCTCGTGGGGCTTCTTAGCTTTCCAGACCTAGAGTCAAAACATTACCCCAAACTGTCTTTTGTTTCGACCTCAGTGGTGCAAGGCAGGAAGAGATAGCTACTTGGTTAAAAATATACTTGGAAGGATGAACCATAGAAGCAAGGGGAGAGTTAAACACACCTTATGAATATAACGGGGTAAAGACTCTACTCAGAGACAGTGTGGTTCATTCATTCATTCATTCATTCATTCATTCATTCATTCATTCATTCGTTCAGCAGTCACTCAACTAATGAGTTTCCATCAGCAATCTAAGTTTGCCTAGCTCAGAATGAATGTTAGATATGTAGATGTGTACAGAAATATTTTAGGGGAAAATAATTATAAGTGACAAATTTAAGAATGTGAGCCAGGTGCCTAATCCCAGCACTCAGAAACCTGAGGGAGAAACATCATTGTGAGTTGAGGCCAGCCTGGGCTATGTGAGCTCAAGGATAGCCTGAATTGTAATGTGAGACCATGTCTCAAAAAAAAAAAAAAAAAATCCACACATTCAAAAAAAAGCGAGACTATACTACTGTGATTTTATCATTATGAGCTAAGTAATTTAACATTTTATGTATAATATGGTACAGCAAAGGACAGCCAGGAAAGTGATTTGAAGAAAAATAGATTTCTAGCTGCCTACATTCAAACAGTATCAGCAGGGTTTGGGCTAATAACTGAGAGGGTGGCATAGTTTATGATGTCATAAAAAGGCTTATCACTGAAATCATTTAATAATTTTATTCATGATTCACAAGGGAACCGAGATTATGATCATTAAATCTGTTGATGCCACTGAGGTGTGTGGGATTGCTAACACCTCAGAGAACAAGAATCTAATTTTAAAATAACATTAAGAGATTAGAGGGATAGATCATCAAAGCAAGATGAGAGTCACTGGGGACAGATGCTACATTTACTCAGAGGCTTAGAAGAAAAAGAATGTAGCTTGATGAAGAAGGAATGAATGTCCAGAGGGCTCAGAAGATACAACTCCTGCTTTGAGACACTGATTATCTTGGGTGTCATTAGACTTTGTTTTTGATAAGAAATTTCACATGATTCAGCACCAGGTGGGTGTGGTGGCACATGCCCGTAATTCTAGTACTTAGGTAAGCAGGTTGGAGCACCATAAATTTGAGGCCAGCCTGAACTGCATAGCGAGTTCTAGGCCAGCCTAGACTATATAGTGAGACCCTGTCTCAAAGAAACAAAACACCAAAAGCTTCTGTGCTTTGTTACGGTCAGAGACTGGCCAAAGACTCTTAAAAAAAGAAAAAAGAAAAAGAAAAGTGTTGTGAAGGAGATTTTAAATCAAAACAGTAGTAGGGCTGGGGAGATGGTAGATGGTTCAGTAGAATAAATCAAAACAGTAGTTATAAAAACTGATTTGAGTAATTTTCTCTCTTTTAATCTTTTATTTATTTGGTACAGGGTCTTACTATACAGCTTGGACTCATAGTGATTCTCCTGTGTCAGCCTTCAGTACCAGGGATCAAACCCAGGTTCTTGCACTTGCCAGGCAGGTCCTTAGATTACTTAGCTATCTCCCCAGCCCTCTCTCTTTCTTGTCAAGACAGGCTCTCTCTATGTAGTTCAGGCTGGCCTTGAATTCACTCTGTAATCCAACCTGGTCTGGAAATTGTGGTGATCTTCCTATTTTTCTCCAAGTGCTAGGATAACAGGCATTTGCCACCACTCCTGGATTGAGTAACTGTTTTGAAAAAAAGATTAAAGAGAATTTATAATTATTGCTGCAAAGAAAAACACTTTCTGAAATGACTGTGAAAGAAATATAACTGATTTAATGTGACTTCAGGAAACAAGGAGTAGGACCTTTATGACTTTTCTGTGCATGCATGTGTCAGGGTGTCTGCTGCCTACAAGCTGCTGTGCTCTGCCCTCCCCGGTGGCAGGCGTGAGGTGGACACCCAAGAGGGCCCTTTAGGTGCCAACTATCCACTCCCTCAGTCCCTGCCTTGAGACCTCACAAAGATTCACAGTACACAAAGATCACACATCCAAAGTGCATCTATCTCTACCTGTTGCCAAAGAAGCAAGCAAATTCTTAAGGAGCCTAGCATTACACTCTGGATACCTCACAAAAACGTTTTTCAGATTTCAGACAATTAGTTTTTCAGTTCTCACCAGTTTGTCACAATCTGAAAAAACCTCAGTCTAAAGAAGCCCTACCTATAAGACAGAAATTTTTAAAAAGCACAATATATTTACTTATTTAAAGCATGCTTTTGGGGGCCAGGGAGATGGCTCAGTAGAATCAGTGCTTCCTGACAAGAGCAAGGGCCTGAGTTCAGTTCCCAGTTCCACCCAAAAAAAAAAAAAAAGCATGCTTAGAGCTGGGCATGCTAGTTTAGCCCTGTGATTCCAGCACTTACGAGGCTGATACTGTGGGTATGAGGCCAGCTTGGGCTAGTGAGCTCAGAGCCAGCCAGCCTGAATTACATATATCCTATCTCACAAAAAACAGGGCCAGGGATGTAAGTAAGTGGCACAATGTCTGCCTGGCAAGAGCAAGGTCCTGAGTTCGATTCCCAGTACCCAAAATAAAAACCAGACACAGACACACAGATACACAGACACAGACACAGACACACACACACACATACACACACACAGTCAGATCAAACTAAACAACAAAACACAAACCATGATTTAATGTTATCAGTTAAATGCCTTTATCCATCCATCCATTCATCCTTCATTCTTTCCTTTCTTTCTGGAAGACAATTTTTGCAATGCTTTCCCACAAGCCTGGCTCCCTGGCAGCCCATTTAAAAACCAGATGTTGCTGTGCTTTCTCTTCCCTTTATATGTTGTCTTCTAATCTTTATGAAGCATGTAAAAATTTATATGTTATCCTCTAATCTTTATCAAGCATGCAAAAATTGTCAGTTACATCCATGTCATAATGGCATTTGGAATTTTTTTCTCCAAATTCTGCTATAAATTCTACTGCTTATACCACAAGTCCTGTCTGTCAGTCTCTCAGTCCTGGGAATTAAATCCAGTGCCTTTGCCCCAAACACCCCCAGCGCATTTTTAAAATTTCTTTTTTTTGAGACGGTGTCTCACTATGTAGTCCAAGCTGGCCTTGAACTATTTTGTAGGCCAGGCTGGTCTTGAACTCAAAGCAATCTGCCTGCCTCAGCCTCCCAACTGCTGGGATTATAGGCATGTGCCAGTACACCAGGCTAAATTTCTTATTTTGAGATAGGATCTTGCTAATTTGCTAAATTGTCCAAGCTGTGCTTGAACTTTCAATTTTCCTGTCTCAGCCTTCCAGAGGGCTGGGATTACAGCCACAGCATGAAACCCAGATTTTGCTAGTTTTATTGAGACAGCGTCTTTGTGTACTGGGGCCAGAAGATAGCTCAGTAGCCTATGTGCCTGCTTGGCAAGCACAAGGTCCTGAGTTCAATCCCTGGTACCAGACAATAAAAACAAAACAAAAAAAGCCCAATGTTTCTGTTGCCTGGGCTGGCCCTGAGCTTCCAATCTTCCTGTCTCAACCTTGTGATTATAAGCCACACCTTGCTCAAAAATCCTTTCATACACAACAGGACAGGGGAAACTCTTACACTTTACCTGTACCTAGTCTCCCTCTCTAATCACTAAATGTTAAGACATTCTCAAGAGGCTGGAGGAGATGAGAGATTTAGTGCTACAGTGATGCTGGATGGAATGTTTTATCAAGGAGCTAATGTCAAGTTCTGGGACAGGAGAGGAACACCTGGTCATGGAAGGCGAAAGGGAAGAGAAAGCACAGCAACATCTGGTCTTTAAATGGGCTGCCAGGGAGCCAGGGTTGTGGGAAAGCACTGCAAAAATTATCTTCCAGAAAGAAAGGAAAGAATGAAGGATGGATGAAAGGAAGCAAGGAAGAAAAGGAGAGGAAAACGGAAGGGAAGGGCCTGGTTTAGTCCATATAGGAATAACAGTAACATGATTTTTTTTTTTTTTTTATATTCAAAGATCAAAAAAGGAAGCCTTTGGACTTCATATGCAACAAAATAGTTGAGGCTTCTACATCTGATAGTAAGAAGTGGTGAACTCCAAAAGTCATGGCAGCAGGGCGAGTGCTCTTCTCTCCTGGAGGGAAGGGAAACCATTGATCTTGCAGGTGTAAATGTCTGTGGGCACCACTGCTGGTGAGCAGAGAAATTCACTGTGTGCTCTATGCTAATGTATTTTACACTAAAACAAAATGTGCTAGGACTTCGGGGGAGGGGAGGAGCAGCTGCTCAGCACCAATGCCTGCGAGGCCTGGCAGGACAGTGCCAGAAGAACCACCCAACGCAGGTCTAGGAGGAAGGGCCAGTCCCGAACCTGGTCCTTTTAAAGAAATCCCTTACACTTGCCTGGGAACTGGATGCCTATGGAATAATTATCTTTGTTTGTTTCTCAAGACAGGGTTTCATTATGTATTCCAGGATGGCCCTGAACTCACTATGTAGCCAGGCTGGCCTTGGACTGGTGGTGAGCCTCCTGCCTCAGCCTCTTGAGTGATATTATTATAGGTGTAGGTCCCACCTGGCTGTGCTTATGGAATTAATGTCAGTGAGATCTTTCTTTACTGTGTGCTTCATTTTGAACCCTTTTCTAGGGTTACCCTAAGAGGACACTAAGAAAACAAAACCCTCTCTTTTTTTATACTGAGTAATGAGACAAATGATATGAAATACCAAGTTAAAAAAAAATAAATATTTAGTAAGCTACTCCTTAACCATTGAGAATGTGTCAAGATTAGTGTGGCTATCAAAGCCCATTTAAGGCTCAGTCTTAGGCACTTGGGAAAAAATGACCACAAGGCAGATCTACGATGCTGAACACAGCCTGGTTTAGACCAAAGGATATTTGTTCGTGTCTACATTATCTAAACCAATGATTAAAAAGAAATTGGAAACAAATCTGTGTGTAATGGAGATATTTAAATAAGCCGTCTTGAAAATGTTAAAAAATTAAAATTATAGAAAGTCAAACTATAGGTGCCATGTTTTGCCTGAAGTGGTAAAATACCATCTGCCTCAGTCTTTTAGCAGCATGCTTATTTCAAGTAGCAGTAGGCTGAACCACAGGCATACGCTCAACTCCAGCTGGGAAAAATACACAGACGCTTGGAGATGTTTTTCTAAGCAGGAGTAGTCAACATATTCGTTTTCTTCTAGACATATATATTAGTTACCATAGCAAACCACGTGCAAATGTGTCCGAGAGCCTTCTCCACCAGTCTCAACGCACATGCAAGAATTCCTACAGCTCAACAGGTGGCACTCTTTCCTCTAGCTCCGAATGGAACAAACTGCTTGCTCCTGGGGCTCCAGCCTAAGCATCAGGAGGAGTTTGAGACACAACTAGACTACAGACCACTTGTAATAAGGATCTCCATAGCAAAGCTGTGAGTGCCAGCTTTGGGGACACCATTCACTTCTGGTAATTACATTCCACTGAATAAAGTTCTGTGTGCCGTTTTAACTGGGCAAGTAAGACGTCTTTGTTTTCCAGCCTGAGAAGCTAGAACTGCCATACACAGTTAAACAGATTCCATCCTCAGCCAGCTGCTGGGATGGATATCCTGTTGCCACTGCATCAGGAACTCAATTTCTTATGAATGTTTTGCTGAATGTGATAGACATTCTGAAGACCCAGCAGAGATGGGTCTGATTAAGGAATGATCTTTTTTTTTTTACACCTCTCTCCTTCTTGACATCTGAGATTCAAGAGCTGGGTGTGGTAGCACGTACATATAATCCTAAAATGCTGGGAGGCTAAGGCAGAAAGATCACAAATTCTAGACCAGTGGGGCAACTTAGACACTTGGCAAATCTCTGTCTCAAAATTACAAAAAAAATAAAGAAAAGTGATAGCATAAAGCCATAGTGCATTTCTATGGTTTCATGACATCTGATTTTTCAGATAAAATATGGCTATTATGGTTTGTGTCTAGGTGTCCCCCCAAAGTCTCATGCAGTCTTGGGGCAGCTTCTGGAGTTTGTGATTGATTACTGTGGGTGTGGATGCTGCACCTGCCCTGGGGAAGGTAATTTGCATTACAGTGTAAGGAGGGAAGAGAAGCTACTGGCTTGAGCTGCTGCTACCCTTCTCAAGTACTCTTGTTCTTTGCCACGACTAGGAAAGGTTGTTCTCTCCCTTGTGCGGCTCTGCCCTCGAGCCAGCTGAGTATGGACTGAAACCTCCTGTAACTGGGAGCTGAATAAACCTTTCCTTCCTTCATTTGTCTCAGTATGAGAGAAGAGTAACTAAGACAATGGCTTTTGAGTAAATACTCATCATTTGGAAATAAATTTTTCAATAACAAATTTCATCAAAGTCTCCTGAAATGGCTGCTTTTTAACCTGTTTGTACTTGCAATGTGTGTCAAAACTTTCCTTTCCTCTCCATACTACAATGAAAGCCCTATATCAGCTTTCCCCCTGTAGTTTACATCTTACAAATTTTCCTCCTCCTCTTCTCCTCCCCCTCCTCCAGAGACCACCTCATAATCTTGCACTTGCCCCACAGGTGCTTAAGCTGCAGAACTATCTCCCTGACTCTCAATTTACTTCTTGTGTTATATTTTTTTTTCTTGTGGTTTGAGGACTGAACCCCGGACTTTGCATATGCTAGGTAAGCATCCTACCCTGAGTCACATCCTCAGATCCTGTGCCTTCTTTTCTTACTCATGTTTGCTATCACCAACTCCATCACTAACTACCAAGTGCAGGTTTACAAAGACAAAAAAGACATTGTCCAGGTCCCCAAGAGGCACAATCTACAATCTGCCTCATAATCACTGTGAGACAAAGGAGAAAGTACAATTGCAGAGAGGGGCTCAGCATAGTAAACGAAGGAGGAAAACACCTCATCCAGTGGGGGAACCTGAGAGGCTACCCATAGCAGATAATTTTAAGTTTTACAGAGTGAGTGGGGCTGCAGAGAAAGGGGGAAGAGCTTCCCAAGGGGAGCAGAGTCTAAGTGGAGATGTGGGAATAGGAATACTGAGTCTTACACCACGTGGTGCTAGGGCAGATGGGGTCGTGCAGCAGGAGCAGCTTCTCCTGCCAACACTGGGAGAGAGAATAAAAAGGACCAAAGGTAAACACCACTGGGACACCCCCAAAATAACAGACTCTGAGTGTGGCAACATAGGCTCCCCAGGGACCAGGAGTATGCCGCTGTGATATGGGACCTGGTCAGTGGGGCAGGCTGTGTGTCTGTGTGGGCTCTAATGGGTATATGGAAACACTGTACTGCTTGCTCAGCTCGGTTTTGCTGTGAACCTAAAACTGCTATAAAAATAGTCATGAAATGATGACAACAACCAAAGCAAAAAGGAGAGTTGCCAGGGGAGGTTGTGAGCTCAGTTTCAGATGTGTCCACAGCCTAGTTGTGGTTATAAGATAAGGCTCAAGCAAACACTTAAGACGTGATGGAAATGGAAGCTTTGATGAGTCATCTAAGAGTGACACATACAGAAGCTATTGTCCACTTTTTCTTGGAGGAGGCAAAAGTTTGTGATTCAGGTAGACGGAAGGATGGACCTTGGGAAGGAGAGTAAAAGTGCAGCTTGCAGCTGTGCAGCTCTGAGACGTCGGTGAGCCCTGGAGAGGCTCGTGGGCTTGGGCTGTGTCCCACAGCAAGCAGAACATTTCCAGGTCGGATTCCTTGGGCCTTGTCTCTGGAGTACAGATCGGGACAAGTTCACCCAGACCATCCTGGCTGTTGTGTCAATCACACAGCCAGCTTCTCTAGCCAAGCATCTGCTATCTGTCCTGTGTCCCTAAGGGGAGGACAGACCCAAGTGTGTCCACAGGCCACACTGGTGCTGGGATGTGAACCCTTGCAGCAGTTTGCAACCAGAACTGTTTGCAACCAGAATTATCTGGGCAGAGAGGAGTTGGGGGGGGGGGGTTTCAGAAGATTCCAGTCTTTCCTGCTCTCCCCACAGAAAATGCCTTATCACAGGGCATTTTGATCTTGGAAGAGGGTATGATGCTGTGGTACCCAGGCAGGATGTTTTCAAAAGCTCTGTAGGTTATCTCTGCTTTGTACTGAGCTCCCCAGATGCTGTGCTATGCTTTGAATCTGTCCTTCCACACGCTGGGAAGTTCAGTGCTGCTGATATCTGAAGATGGGCCCTTAGGAGAGGACTCAGGTTAGAAGCAGTCATGAAGGTGGGCCCAAAAGAGGGCATCAGAAGAGAGGCGGCCAGCACCACTCATCATAGGTGGCCCTCTACACACTGCAGTGTGCCCCAAAGCTGACATTATTCTCATTCCAAAGCCTCCAGAACTGTAAGCACAAGAAACTTCTTTTCTTTGTAAATTACCTGTTTTGAGGCATTTTGTGATAGTAACGGAATAAGGGCCAAGACATCAGATACTCTTTAATGGTGTTAAAAGCTGTCTGCCATCCATAGGCCACAGGCATCTTTCCGACTAGCTAGTGATCTTGCCCTGCTTTATTTTTCTTTACAGAACTTCCTGCCTCCTGACATTATATTATTTATTTATTTATTTATTTATTTATTTATTTATTTATTTATTTTTTTGTCTTTTTGAGACAGGGTCTCACTATGCAGTTCAGGCTGGCCTTAAGCTCACTTTGTAGCTCAGGCTGGTCTCGAACTCATAACAATCCTCCTGCCTCAGCCTCCCTAGTGCTGGGATTACAGGCGTGCGCCACCACGCCCGGCCATATTATTTATTTAGTTGGCTGTATCTCTCACTAGATTATAAATGTCCTGAATAAAAACACTCCACTTATGAGCCGGGCGTGGTGGCGCATGCTTGTAATCCCAGCACTCGGGAGGCTGAGGCAGGAGGATTGTTGTGAGTTCGAGACCAGCCTGAGATACAAAGTGAGCTTAAAGCCAGCCTGAACTGCATAGCGAGACCCTGTCTCAAAAAGACAAAAAAAAAAAAAACAAACAAAAAAAAAAAAAAACACTCCACTTGCCTCACTGTTGTACTCATACCATGGTATCTGGGATGAAACAGGCACTCTCTGATAAACATGATTAGGGCTGAGTAATGTTTTTCCACCTGCTGATGACTGTTAAACAACAGGAAATGTCCCCAGCTTTAAATATGATTCTCTCTCTCTTTTTTTTTTTTTTTGCGGAACCAGGGATTGAACTCAGGCCTTTGCGCTTGCCAGGGAAGTGCTTATTCCACTGAGCCATCTCCCTGGCCCCTTTTTGGACTTTCAAATATAGACAAAAACAAAACATCAAACTAACATGTGTAAAATCATAGAGTATATATGAAATCTACCTACCTTAGCATAGTCTAATCTTCCTTTTTCTTGAGCCTAAAAGGAAAGACAGAAAATTGTGTTAGTTCTTTAAACAGTATTTAGGGTTTCCATTACTTCAGTGTCTCAAGAGATAAAACTCAACCCTTTCTTCTCCTCTTTTTAATATATATTAAGAGTGTATTATTATATTACATTACATTAATTCCAAGTTATCTCTCCATGTTTTCAACAAAAAGACACATTGAAAGAATAATGAAATAAACAAAACCCACCGTACCTAGATTTGACCAAGGCAGATATCATGAGTCCACCTGCACACTTAGCACACATAGCCATCTTGTACACACCACTTGACCACTGTCAAGCTCAGACTGAAACAATCATGCCATACAACTTGAAATTCAGCCCTTATTCAAATTTCCTCAATTCTTACTTCTGCACAAAACACAAGCACTTTGCCTTATTAATAGGTTAGGTCTAAGGATCACATTTTTCCTGAATCTAAAATGAAATTATCAAAGTAGTTAACATGGTTAGATGATTTCCATGAGAGAAAAGGAAATAACACTGATTCTGACAATTCTTTCTTATTTATAATCTTTAAAATATTTCCCCAAAGATGCCTAGATTGTTTTTATAATAAAAATTTTATAATAGGCTACTTCTCAGGGATAGCTACTGGTGCCATCACAAACCACTTTAAAAAATGACTTGAATATTTTCCCTTTTTCTGTAGTGTTGGGAGATTGTTCCTAGAGCCCAGTGCATGCTAGGCTACATGCTCTTATCACTGAGCTATACTCCTAGCCCGTTTTTAAATACACTTTTTTTTTTTTTTAAATTTCTGAGAGATAGCCTCACTAAATTGTACAAGTTGGCTTGCTTCCAATCTTTCTGCCTCAAACTCCTGAGAAGTTGGGATTATAGATGTGCACCCCTGCACCTAGCACTGTTTCTAATGAAACAAAATGTCTGCAACCAATATGTTATAAGAATTCAGGGTCTGTAGTTTGCTATTCAACGGTTCCCCCCCACCTAAACCCCACCAAGAATCTAGGATTTCTAGTGCACTAAAAAGAGTACAGACTTAGTACTTAAATACATTGTACAAATAGGAATATGAAACTGGGCATGGTGGCACATGCCTGCAATCCTAGCACTTGAGAGGCTGAGGCAGGAGGATCACTGTGAGTTTGAGACCAGCCTGGGTTACAAAGTGAGCTCAAGGCCAGGCTGAACTGCATAGTAAGACCTTGTCTCAAAAAAGACAAACAACAGCAAACACAAAACAATAAAGGGAATATAAATCTGTTCTTCTTCTTCTTCTTCTTTTTTTTTTTTTTTTTCTTTTTGAGGCAGGGTCTCACTATGCAGTTCAGGCTGGCCTTAAGCTCACTTTGTAGCTCAGGCTGTTCTCGAACTCAGAGCAATCCTCCTGCCTCAGCCTCCCAAGTGCTGGGATTACAGGCATGCGCCACCACGCCCGGCTTGTTCTTCTTGCATAAATTTAAAAACCAGATTATTTTCTCTGCTCACGTATTATATATTTGTCTGTGTACGGCCATCTTGCCCCAAAATAAGATAGTTCTGTTTACACTGAAAAATCTCTTCTTCCCACAGTAGTTTCTGCTGAGGTGGAATTCACTTATGATCCACTCACTCATTTGGATACTGTGCAAACGCTAGTGGCTTTGAGCCTATGAACAACCTATGGGTGGCTCATAACCACATTTCAGTTATGCTTTCAAGACAGGGTCTTGCTATGTAGTGCAGGCTGGCCTCAAACTCAGCATGTTGCCTAGGCTATTGGCCTTGAGAAATATTGGCCACAAGCAATCCTGCGTCAGCCTCCTGAGCACTGGGATTACAGGTGTATGCCACAATGCCCAGCTACAACCACATTTCAGCACTAGCACTTTCATAACAGGATGGGTTTTGAAGTTTGCCAACTCTCAGCTGTGCTTTGAATTCATTTTGGGCTAAAAGACACAGGACATCGAGGCTGATTCTGTGAGACTCCCACTGTTCCCACCAGCCACCTGTGCCCTTGTATCTTCTTCATGACTGTTGATTGCTCTACCACAGCAACTGCTAAAGGGGGCACAAACAGGGACCCTACAGAATTGACCCAACTATCAAAAAGCTCACTCCCAAAACACATCTGCCATCTTCTGATTACCAATTTTGGCATTTGTTCTCAATATTGTCATCTTTCCGAGTCTAATACACAGGTGGTGCTAAAAGTGTATTAGACTTGTTCAAAGTTGGCATGCTGAATTTTTGTATCTTAAGACTGCAAGTAAACTGTGGGAAATTATATAACTACAATAACTTTGAGAGGGTATTTCCTTTTGGATGGAGAGAGGCATTTCCTAGTTTGTCTAAAAATTAGTAGTAGCTTCTTCTGCTATTCAGATGAGTGGCTATAATGCTGCCACAGACAAAGCCACCTGGAATATCCCTGTCACTAATTTTTTAGAATGTTTTCCATCACATGTATCACACATATCTCTCAGTCCCACCCTGTGCTATGGGGGACTGAACCCCAGGTTTTTGCACTGAGCTATATCTTCAGTCCTTTTTAAAATTCTGAGACAGGGTCTTACTAAGTTGCTGAAATGCCTAGGCTAAGTTTGAACTTTCACTCTTCCTGTCTTAGCCTTCCAGAGTGCTAGGATTACAGGTGTGTACTACCACTCTTGAAACACATTTTGTTTACAGACCAACTATCTCAGAAAATTATAGTATTCTTGTGTACTCATGCTTAACCACAAGCTGTTTTCAATCCTCAAATTCTCATTTTACTTTGTATTCCTAGCTTGACCCTATAGTTCACCTGTATAGAAATGTAGTGCTATGGACAATGGCAGAGAAATACAATGTGTATAATCTGCACAGCTTTGGCTTTAAAATGTTTTGAAAGCTTGAAAAGCTTGAAAACTATATAAAATGACAGCCTGACTGATTATCATGGTCATTACTATAACTAATATGAAGCCTGCCAGAATGTCCTTTTTATCACAACATTTTAGTACTGTGAAATCATTTCAACCTTGATTGCTTCACCTTGCACATAGAATTATCATTACAAATACAGTAGGCACTTAAACACTTGTAGGTATATATATATATATATATATATATATATATATATATATTTTTTTTTTTTTTTTTTTTTTTCAACTGATATGTGGGCATAATACCTACATATACTATATATACTCCTGGGAATAGACATTGTTTTAGTTGTCTTAAAGAGAAAAAACAAGCCGGGCGTGGTGGCACAGGCCTGTAATCCCAGCACTCGGGAGGCTGAGGCAGGAGGATTGTTGTGAGTTCGAGACCAGCCTGAGCTACAAAGTGAGTTTAAGGCCAGCCTGAACTGCATAGTGAGACCCTGTCTCAAAAAGACAAAAAAAAAAAAAAAGAGGAAAAATAAAACAAAATTTCAAAACAAGATAGGACAGTAACAATGGATAGTACATTGCTTATTATCTTCAAAATAGTTGCTAATATTATAAAACAGTCATGAAAATAGATCAAATGATATAAGTACAAACATTGGGCTGTGGAGATAGCTCAGTAGAATAAGCGCTTGCCTGGCAAGCACAAGGGCCTGAGTTCAATTCCCAGTTCTGCCAAAAACAAAACAAAACAAACATAACAGAACAAACCTTATCTCATTAGTTCTTTTCAATGAACTAATAAAAATTAGTATAGCTATCTTTATATATTTATAAAATATGTGTATATAAATATGTATTTTTTTTCATTTTTACTTTTTTTCCTTTCCCCTATCCCAGATTCTCTTTCCTTTTAACAGTTTCTCCCCTTTTCCCAAAACCTGTTGTACATTTTTTTTTCCTCCAGGACTGGGGATCAAACTTGAGATACTGTGCTTGCCAGGCACTTATGCTGCTGAGCTATCTCCTCTCTCCCCCTATTATATATTTTGGATCTTATTTACTCTTTCAGTTTCTCACACTAGAGAGACAATATGATGTTTACAAATGTGTATCTGACTTATTTCACGTCGGAGTATGATCTCAAGTTGCATCCATTCACCTGTAAAAGTCTCCATCTTATTAATTAATTAATTTATTTTGTGTAGGACTATGCAGCTTGGACTTGTAGTGATCCTACTGTTTACAGCCTCCCTAGCGCTGGGAGTATAGTCTAGTTTATCCTTCTTTATGGCTTAGTGCTCCATTGTATAAAAAGATCACATCATTTTTATCCATTCCTCTGCTGATGGGCATTTAGGTTGTTTCCAAAACTCAGCTATTATGAATTGTGCTCATATACTGCTGTGATGTTTTTAATTTTTCTGGGAAAATACCCAGAAGAGCAATAGCTGTGGCAAATGGGACCTCTAATCCTAGTTTTTCTGAGGCATCTCCACACTGATTTCCACAGAGGTTACATTAGTCTACACTTCCACCAATAGTGGAGAAGGGTTCTTTTTTCCCCCACAGTACCACCAGCATTGGCTGGTTGATTTCTTTATCTGTCTGTTTTTTTTTTTTTTTTTTTTTTTTTTGCAGAGCTGGGGATAACTAACTCAGGCCCTTGCGCTTGCCAGGGAAGCGCTTATTCCACCGAGCCATCTCCCTGGACCCTTAGGGTTTTGCTATGCAGCTTGGACTCATAGTGATCCTCCTGTCTCAGTATCCCCAGCTGGTGCTGGGATTACAGGCATGCACTACCACTCCCAGTTTCAGTGACCAGCATGGTATTCCCTAGGGTTCTGGGGCTGGCAGGGCATGTGGTACCAGGGATCAAAACTGGGTCCTTGCACTTGCCAGGCAGGTGCTTAGACTGCCCACTTATCTCCCTAGCCTGAAAATTTTAATTTTGGATACTATTGTAAAGGGTGTAGTGTCCCTAATTTGTGTCTCAGTGGGTTTGTTATTTGTATGTAGGAATGCTATTGATTTTTTTCTTTTTTTCCTGTATTTAGGACAGGGTCTCACTACGATTGAACTTGTAGTGATTTTCCTGTTTTCAGCCTCCAGATAATGGAATTACAGGCATGTGCCACCATGCCCAGTCTCAATGGCTATCTCAGCACACCCTGGGGGCAGGGCTGGACCAGCACAGGAAATTTAGGCCTTTGTGCTATCAGGACAGCCCTAAAATTTGACAATCTTGTCTTTTTTTTTTTTTTTTTAAAGGGGAAAAGGTTTATTTAGCTTACAGTTTGTAGAGGTAATCAGTGGGTCCCAAGGCAGGGTGGAGCATGGTAGAAGGGCTGCAGTTCATGGTGGCAGAAGGCAGAAAAGGCAACAAGAGAGAATGAGACAAGCCTCCTTCTGCCCCTGTTGTATCTAGACTGCTGTCATTAGAGCTGTGCCAATCCAATCAGTGGACTGATTTCATAATCATACTGTCAATCCCAGTATCACACACTCTAGATTCAGTCGCCTCTGAAAAAGCCTAAAATTGCGTGATGCTTTGCAGGGACATCTATACACAAACCGTAATAGGCAGAAGGAATTATATCCCTGGGGATGCTCCCAAGATTGCTCAGGACTCAGTCCTGGTTTCAGAATTTCTGGCATCATGGTGGGATTCTGAACAAGCTCTCCTGTCTGCCTCATGAACTCAGGTTGTTGGGCATGTGGCTGATCCTTGAATGTCCTCCTCATGCTACGTGACCATGATCATGCAGCACATAAGGTCAGGGTTAGATTTCGCATCCTGGACCAATGGCATCTCCATGACGTCAGCTGCCACTCTATGAAGAGGGCAGAGCTGAGGCTGCTCAGCCCCAGGATGCCCCCAAGCCAGAGAGAACAGGAGCAGTAGCACATCCAGAACAGGGCTGCCAGAGCTGGAAGGCTGGGCAGGGGTGACAGATGAAGCAGGCATGGTGGAGGGAAGAAGTGGTGGCAGCAGCTGGATCTTGAGTCCTCTACGAGGTCTTGATGACCAGATGGGCAGTGAGCCTATCTTCGACCCCAGGCTGGGCCAATGTATCTCCAGTCTTGGGGCTTCTGACACGCAGGAGCTGTGCTGCTGAGCTATATCCTCAGCTCCTGCTGTTTCTGAGTATTCTTGTCTTTTTTTGGTACCAGGAATTGAACTCAGGACCTGTGCTTGCCAGACTGGCACTGTGCCACTGAGCTCTATGCCTGCCCTTGATTTTTGAGTGTTGACTACATCCAGCTACATTACTGAATTTGGTTATTAAATCTAGAAGTCTTTTGGTGGAGTGTTTGGGGCCTTTAATGTTCAGTCATCCACAAATAATAATTTAGCTTCTTAATTTTCTATCCTTATTCCTTTTATTTCTCTCTTGTCCAACTGATCTGGTTAATGTTTTGAGAATTATATCAGCAACAGGAGTGCTGATAGTGGACATCTCATTTCTGATTTCAGGATGAAAGCTTTCAGTGTTATCCATTTAGTATAGTGGCTATTGATTTGTCATAGATGGCTTTTATCAGATTAAGGTAAAGACCATCTATCCCAATTTTCTGTAGGGTTTTTATGATGAATGAATGCTGGACTTCGTACAATACTTTTATGTATCTATTGAGATGATCATGTGATTTTATTTTGTCTTTGGCTTGCTCTGTTGATATGGTGGATTACATTTACTGATTTGCATATGTTGAACCATCCCTGCATTCCTGAGATGAATCTCACCTGGTCATGGTATATAATTTTCTTGATTATTTGCTACATTCTGTTTGCTAGTATTTTATTAAGGATTTCTGCTTCTATGTTCATTACAGAGATTGTCTTATAGTTTTCTTTTTTGGTTGGGTTTTGGTATCAGGGTAATACCTTCTTCAAGAAATGAGTAAGGGGTTATTGGTTCACTTTCAATTTCGTTAAAGAGTTTGAGGAGTACTGGCATTAAATCTTTTCTAAATTTTAATTTCTTAAAAAAATTAATTTTTAGGGGCTGGCAAGATAGCTCAGTAGTCTAAGGTGCCTGCTTAGGCAAGTGCTCAGGGATCACAGTTCAATCCCTGGCACCACATGCCATGCCAGCCCCACCCCCAGGGCTGGCCACAGAAAAACAAAAAACGAAAAACAAAAGACAAAACCTGATTTCTAGAATGCAGCAATGAATCCATCAAGACCTGGGCTTTTCTCTGTTGGTAAGTTCTTTTTTCTTTTCTTTTTGTTAAGTTTTTAATTGCATTTTCAATCTCATTAACTGATATTGGATTATTTAGTATTTTTATATCTTCTTGGTTCAGTTTTGGTAATCCATACATATTAGGAATCTGTCCACTTCTGTGTGTTCCTTCCCATGAGAGTAAAGATTTTTGAATTACATATTGATTTTTTGAACTTCCACAAGATCAATAGTGATTTCTTTTTTTTTTTTTGTCTTTTTGAGACAGGGTCTGCACTATGCAATTCAGACTGGCCTTAAGCTCACTTTGTAGCTCAGGCTGGTCTCGAACTCATAACAATCCTCCTGCCTCAGCCTCCTGAGTGCTAGGATTACAGGCATGCGCCACCACGCCCGGCATCAATAGTGATTTCATCCTTCTGATTCCTCAATGAATGAATGTCTTTTCTTTCCTTTTTTTATAAGGTTGGCCAAGGGTGTATCAATTTCATTTACTCTTTTTTTTTTTTTTGTATGTATTTGGTACAGGGTCTGCAGGGTCTATAGGGTTTCACTACATAGACTGGACTTATAGTGCTCGTCCTGCTTTCACCCTCAAAAGAGTTGGGATTATAGGCACACCACCATGCTCAGTTGCAATTGCTGTCTCACTGTGGCATGGCATGCTGGGGATTTTTTTTTTCGCGGAACCAGGGATTGAACTCAGGCCCTTGTGCTAGCCAGGCAGGTGCTTATTCTACTGCGCCATCTCCCGGGCCCCCATGCTGGTCACTGAACCCTGGTTGCTCTTCTCTGCCTAAGTAGGCACTTTAGTCCCATGAGCTATCTGGCCTGCCCTTAATTTCATTCAGAAGAATCAGTTCTTTTGTTTTTAAAAACCTTTTATTTATTTGATACAGGGTCTTGCTATGCAGCTCAGACTTGTAGTGATCCTCCTGTCTTGGCCTCCCCAGCTCTGGATTACAGGTATGCATCACCAAACCTGGTTTTGGTGGCCAGCATGGTGTGCTGGGAGTTCTGGGGCCAGCACAGCATGTGGTATTGGGGATTGAACCTGGGTTCTTCAGCTTGCCAGGCAGGCACTTAGACTGCCAAGCTATCTCTCCAGCCCCAGAAACAACACTTGTTAATTTTTTTTTTTCTGTACCAGGAATTAAACTCAGGACCTTGTGCTTGCCAGGCAGGCGCTGTGTCACTGAGCTATATCCCCAGCTCAAAAACAACTCTTCAATTAATTATTTATTTATTAATTCTTTATATTGTTTTCTTAATCTCTATTGCACTAATTTTTGCTCTAATCTTTATAATTTTATCTCTCATATGGACTTTAAGGGGTGGGGAGATAGCTCAGTAGCGTAAGTGCTTGCTGGCAAGTGCAGGGTCCTGAGTTCAATCCCCAGTTCTGCCAAAAAATAAATTTATGGGGGGCCTGCCCATTAGCTCAGTTGTTTAAGTGCCTGTTTAAGCAAAGCAGTCAGGATGCTGTGGTTTAATCCCCAGAGCCTCATGCTTTACCTAACCTGCCCTTAAGGCATCCTGAGCTAGAAAAAAAAAAAAAAAAATCCCTCATATGGGCTTCAGGCTTGTCTTGCTCTTCTTTTTTTTTTAGAAGCTTGAAAGTCAATGTTAGATTATTTATTTCAGGTCATTCTGTTTTCCTAATATGAACATTCAATACTACATAGTTCCCTCTTTAGGGGCCGGGGGTATGGCTCACAGAATAAGCACTTCCCTGGCAAGAGTAAGGGCCTGAGTTCAACAACCCCCCCTTCTTTTTTTGGTAGAACCGGGGATTGAACTCAGGCCCTTGCACTTGCCAGGCAAGCGCTTATTCTACTGAGCCGTCTCCTAGCTCCACCCCCCCCCAAGCCTTCTGCAAAAACAAAATACAACATAGTTCCCCCATAGGGGAGCCGGGGAGATGGCTCAGTGGAATAAGTACTTCCCTGGCAAGTGCAAGGGCCTAAGTTCAATCCCCGGTTCTGCCAAAAAATAAACAAATAAACATAGTTCCCTCTTTGGTCTGCTTTCATCACACCCTAGTACATTATATATCTGTTTTCTTTAGTTGTAGATATTGTTGAATTACTTCTT
The DNA here is from genome assembly GCA_004027165.1 of Ctenomys sociabilis. Classification (NCBI taxonomy): domain Eukaryota; kingdom Metazoa; phylum Chordata; class Mammalia; order Rodentia; family Ctenomyidae; genus Ctenomys; species Ctenomys sociabilis. The sequence goes on from PVKA01026882.1 coordinate 28,349, forward strand.
TAATTTCATCTGTGACCGATTTGTTGTTTAGGAGGGTATTATTTAATTTCCATGTATTTATGGAATTTTTAGTTTCTTTTGCTTTCATTTGTAATTTCATTGCACTATTGTCAGATAATATGCATGGAAAAAATTTTAACTCCTTAAGCACTAGGAGGCTGAAGGTTTGTGTCGAGAAGTCTGCTGTGATTCTGATAGGCTTTCCTTTGTAAATGACATATTTCTTTTTCTTTAAGAATTTTTAATATTCTATTCTTGTGCTAAATTTCTGGAATCTTGATTATATGTCTTTTTTTTTTTTTTTTTGTCTTTTTGAGACAGGGTCTCACTATGCAGTTCAGGCTGGTCTTAAACTCACTTTGTAGCTCAGGCTGGTCTGGAACTCACAACAATCCTCCTGCCTCAGCCTCCTGAGTGCTGGGATTACAGGTCTGTGCCACCATGCCCGGCTTGTATGTCAATTTTTTAATCCATGCTTGGGAATTTTTCTACCATTATTTCTGTGAAGAGCTTTTTTTAATGGTATTTGTGCTGTCTCCAGCTTTCTCATTGACTCCAATTAATATTGTTCTTTTTCTTTTTTTTTTTTTTTGTGCGGTACCATGAATTGAAATTAGGACTGCTCTGCCAGGCAGGTGCTTATGCTGCTGGGTTATCTCCTCAGTCCTAAAGGAATTTCTTTCTTTCTTTTTTTACATATTTGGTACAGGGTCTCTCTACACAGCTCAGACTCATAGTGATCCTCCTGTTTTCAGCCTTTCCAGTGCTGGGATTACAGGTATGTGCCATCATTCCTAGGCTCAGTGGTCAGCTCAGTGTGCTTGCGGGTGGGGCCCACACAGCATGTAGTGCTGGGGTTTGAACCCCACCCCAGCCCTTGTTCTAGTTAAGCAGGCACTTAGTCCATTGAGCTATCTCATCGGACCCATGTTATTCTCTTTGGTTATCCTGTAGCTGTGGGATTGATTTTTCATGGTCTTTTGCTGTTTTTATGTTATTTTTCTTTTCAGGATCACTAGCTGCAATTGTCTTCAAGATCTCATATCTACTCCTTCACTCAATCTGTTGCATATACTTTAAATGGAGGTTTTAATCTTCTGGATCTGTTTCCTGGATTTTATTTGTTTCCTATTGTGTGCATTTTTTGTTCCCATTATTTTTCTAAGCTCATTTATTCTTTTACTTACGTCTTCTCTAATATCTTTGATCTTAAGCATCATCTCTTTTGCACCTGAGAGATTATTTTCTCCATAGCCTTTCCCATTTGTCGTTTTTTACTTTTGTTGCCACAATTCCAGGGTTTGGCTTCCAATTTTATCTGTCTCATTGTGTTCCATTCTTGTCCTGAGTAGGATAAGGGCCTGGTGTTGCATTTTGCTTCTGAATCTAGTCATTTTCTATTTTTTTCTTTCTTTTATTTTTTGTGTGTTGATACTTGGTGATTTCTTATGATAGCTGTCTCAGTTACTCTTCTCTCGTTGCTAGGACAAAGGACATCCAAAATGAAGGAAGGAAAGGTTTATTTAGCTCACAGTCACTGGAGATTTTAGTCCATATTCAGCTGGGTCCAAGGCAGAGCAGCACAAAACAGAAAGCAACCTTTCATGGTGGCAGCAAAGAGCAAGAGCACAAACAGAGGGGTAGCAGCAGCTCAAGCAGCTAACTTCTCTTTCCTCCTTACACTGAAATGCAAATCATGGGGGGCCAGGGAGATGGCTTAGTGGAATAAGCACTTCCTGGCAAGTGCAAGGACCAGAGTTCAATCCTTGGTTTCGCAAAAAAAAAAAAAAAAAAAAAAAAAAGAAATGCAAATTACCTGTCCCAGGGTGGGTACAGCGTCCATACTCACAATAATCAATCTCAAACTCCAGAAGCCAGCCAAGACTGCATGAGGCTTTGGGGGGACAACTATACACAGACCATAACAATAGCTTTATCATTAGAATTGAGGCTTCCCTAGGAGATGTCTGTTCCTCAGGGTTGTCCTTTAGATGTAGGTGGTTCTTTATACTATTCCAAGAACCCACCTTCCCAATTTGTAAAGAATGCAAAATTACTATTTGGCTCAATACCCAATCCTTTGGTACTGGGCTGTAGTGGTGATCACGACCCCATACAATCACAGTGATATCATATAAGAAAACTGATTATAACATGTAGGACATTTAGGCTAAAGTAGTACAGTTAGTAGTAACAATAGTTTCAAGTACAGCTTAACTACTGACAAACCATTATCCTTCTACCTCCAACCACAGGAACAAACTCTAATGTTACATAACAAAATCAAATATATATCATGTACTTGTATGCTGTGATTTTTTGCCTTAGTGATTTTATATTTTTGTGTGGGGGTGGTGGTGGGTAGAAGTGGGTAAGTGAAAAAATAAAATGATGAAGGTCAAATATAGTGTCAAGGCTAGAGGTCAAAGGATAATCACCCTTTGTTTGTCCGATTTTTTGTCTGTCTAAGCTTTGGGAGTTTGGAGGACACTGGGAAAAAACAAAATAGAATGTGAAGGAGTAATCAGAAAGAGAAGAGACAATATTTACTCACTTTAAAGTTTAAATTCAAAAAGTAGTGGTGGAAAGAAAGAGCATCAACAGAACAGAATGAAAAAGGTGAGAAACCTAAACAGTAAAAAAAAAAAAAAAAAAAAAAAAAAAAAAAAAAAAAAAAAAAAAAAAAAAAAAAAAAAAAAAAAAAAAAAAAAAAAAAAAAAAAAAAAAAAAAAAAAAAAAAAAAAAAAAAAAAAAAAAAAAAAAAAAAAAAAAAAAAAAAAAAAAAAAAAAAAAAAAAAAAAAAAAAAAAAAAAAAAAAAAAAAAAAAAAAA
>PVKA01026883.1:0-10393 GCA_004027165.1 Ctenomys sociabilis
GGGAGACAAAGAGGGAGAGGAAGAGGGAGAGAAAGTGGGAGATGAAGAGGGAGATGAAGAGGAAGATTGTAGAGATCTTCTTTGTCAGTAATACAACATAGCAGACACCATTTCTAAGCTTTTGGTTTTAGGTTTTCAATATTGTTGCTGTATTACATTAAACAAGGCAGGGCCAGCCAGATAACTCAGCAGACTAAAGCACTTGCTTAGGCAGAGCACAGCAGCTGGGGACCTCTGGTGTGCCTTGCTGGCCCTGCCCCTAGGGTGTGTATAGAGGCTGACTGAGAGGGGTGTGGTGGCACGCGCCTGTAATGCCAGCATTTAGGAGGCTGAAAACAGGAGGATCACTAGGAGTCTGACTTACATAGTGAAACCCTGTAGCCCTTGTAGACCCTGTACCAAATGCAAAAATTAAATAAAATAGACAAGTGATAGCTTAGCAGTCTAAAGCGCCTGCTTAGGCAAGTGCAGGGACCACAGTTCTATCCCTAGCACCACATGCCACCCCAGCCCCACCTCCAGGGTGGGCTGAGCCAGCCACACAAAAAATAAATGAATAAAATAAAATAGACAAGGCAGGACCAGGCATATGGCTCAGCAGCACAGAGCCTGCCTGGCAAGGGCAAGGTCTTGAGTCCAATTCCTAGTACCAATAAAAATAAAAGAAGTAAAAGTGACTCCACTGAAATCAATTCACAAAGGAAGATTGGCAGCAGGTTACTGAAGACCAGGCTGTGGGCAGAAACCCCACCATCTACACAGCAGAAGTGATCAGTGCTCTTCTGGCCTGAGCATCCACAGTGGCAGCTGGAGCGTGGAACAGCGGATTGGATGAGGACATCTGCACGCGTGGCCCATGTGCCTGCAGATGTGCCCGTGTCCCAGACCCACAGCTTGGGACCCTTTCTCCTCCACCCATCCTGCCATTCCAGCTGGCTGAGGGACAGTAAGAGGCGCTATCCTAGACATAGAACCCGTCCTAGAGGCAGGAGTGTAGGCTGTGAGGGCTGCAGAATGGGGGACTTCTCACTGAAGGGTGCAAGTCCCCTCCTGCTGTGTAAGAACTCCAGCAGTGTCTGCTCTGAGCATAGGCATGGGATGGGCACTGGGGTTTCTGTTCTAAAGAAAGCAGAAGTCAGCATGGTTCTTATGGCAAGAAAATGACCTGGTTGGAAGGGGCTACCAGTGGAGGAGGGCAGCAGAGGAGGCTTTCTACAACTTCCTGTGCCACAGACGCAGCCAGCAGGCTGCTAGGGAAGTGCCCCTGGTGACCAGAGGTCATCTGAGGAAAGCCGGCAGAGCATATAGTGTGACCCAGGAAGACAAGAGAGGTGTGAGTGTGCAAGGACAGAAGGGCGACTTAACCAGGGACTGGATCAGGGTGACTGGGCCATGAAGGTCTGTTTGGGATTCAGAGAAGCCCAGTCTGAATGCAGCATGCAGGGACAACCACACCCAAGAGCTGTGGTGTGGGCAGGGGACTCAACACATGTGGGCTGAGGGAAGCGCAGAGTGGTCCAGGAGGCGTGTCCAGGACAGCGCCTCCTACACTGGTTGAAAAGTGGTCCCATGGCACCACAGATCACCACAGGGAGAGTGGCAGTGACACTCATGCGTCCCCAGTTTCCCAGGTATTCCACAGCGAGCAGCACTGCTATGTGCTCAGAGCGAAGGTCCCTAAACAGAACCAAGGGTGTCACTCGAACACAACAGGAAAAAGGTCGCATTTATTAATGAACCCATTTCCACTACTTGACAGCACCCACATCACAGAGCACAGAAAGTTGCCTTGGCTGGGACTGTGCCAGTAGTTCCCAAACATCTTCCAGGGCCATGGAAAATGAGATCAAGTAGGAAATATGGTTTTCATGGCAAACATGTTTTGTTTAAAATAAATACTGTTGTAAACATGCACTTGCACATCTGTTTGTTGTCTTTGCGACTTCAAAACCGTGGAGCAGTAGGACCATGGCCAGAAGAGACCAAGTCTTCAACACCTTTCCACATCTTCTTGTCTTCACTTGTTTTCTTCTGCTCTTTGAGACAAGATCTTGAGCTCACTTTGTACCCAGGTTTGTCTCAAACTCACAAGGCTCCTCCCGCCTCAGCCTCCGGAGTGCAGGGTTACAGGCATGTGCCACCGCACCCAGCCCCACGGCTTCTTGTCTTCAAACAGCGTAAAGACGTCCCCACTCAAAATTTGTTTTTGAAAGTAAACATCATATAATCTGAAATTTTCAGTAGAAAACCTTTTTAAAAGTCAGAGTTTCAAAAGCCAGAGTAAGACATGTCAAGCAATCACGTGTGACACAAACACTGCCTGTAAACTGGGCCAGGCGTGCAGGCTGGCTCACCACAGAGCCTGCCACTGCCAAAGCTGCTGCCAGCCAGCAACCATCGCCATGTGTCACACCACTCACTGCTGTCTGCTCAGTCAAGAGACCCACCATCACCTGAGCAGCGGGGAAAGTGACACACTCGCTGCAGCCGGACCGCAGAGCGCCCCAGGCGCCCCGAGCGCTCACACTGGTGCTGGCCAGTGGCACTGTGGGCAACGGTGACACCTTAGAGACAGGCTTAGTCGAGGAGGGGTCGCTGGGGTGTGTCCTTGAGAGGTGCACAAGGACCCCTCCTCTCTCCTCAGGCGCCCATGAGGGGAGGCGCTCTGCCCACAACATGCTCCCCACCACAGGCCCTGAGTGACTGACTTGACAGCTACGGGCTGCACTCCTGAAACCGTGAACCAAAAATAGCTTCCTCCTCTAAAGACGGGGGACTCAGATATCTGTCACAACAGTGGGCAGCTGACCAACAGTATCACGAGGCTAAGCCCACTCTGTGTGTCAGCCCACCCACCTCCTCTCAGCCTCCCAAACCAAGGCCTAAGGGAGCTGTGGGGACCAGAGACCCTAATAACACACACCAGTAGTATCAGCATTAAACATGGGGGCCATTTGTGTAGCACTTTATCAAAAGTTTTTCCTTTCATTTTGTCTGACAGGACCCAAACTTCAGTGAATAATCTAAGAGAAAAAATAAACAATCGGCAACCCCTGGTTGCAGGCTGAGCAAACCCAGGCAGACCGTCTGTGTAGGAGCCTTACTCAACTCTTCCCCACAAACATCTGGGCCAACAGTGGCAGTAGCTGCTACCAGCTTCCGGGTCCAATAGATGTACACTCGAACACTTCATATGGACGAGGGTGCTGTTTGACACAATCCTGGAGGCTTGCATGCCCCGCTTAGGAGAAGCAAGTCAAGAATGACAATTTTTCCTCGTGACAGCTGTGACTTTCATACATAATGTCCAGGCACTTGCTAGAGGACTCCACAAAGAGCTCATGGGGCATTTGCCAGATCTGGAATTTAACCTAACAAAAGCACTATGATCTAGCAACACGGGAACAAGGAAACAGACCACAGACCAGATGTCAACATCAAAAGACAAGTGAGTCTGAGGGAGATTTCATCAGTAGTGTGGTGAGCTGGACATGGAGCCAAGAGGGGGCCTGATGTGCTGGGAACACCAGGAACCAGAAGGAGGCACCCAGGTCTGGCGCTGAGGGTGCTGGGTACTGCTGGTGCTAGGCCTGAAGGACCTTGAGCCCTGCTCTCTCCACCTGGTTCTGCCACAGGACTCCACCTGCTAAGGGTGTCTCAGTCCCGTGTAAATGAGCACACAGGCACTTTCTCCTCCACTCTCACTGCTGCTATTTTTCTACAGAAAAGGTTCAGAAAGCGAGCTTGATTTAGTGAGTGTCCTAGACACCGAGATGCTAGCAGAATGGAAATTCTGGGGCTGGATTTCTAGACCCTGCGCTCTTTGTGTGACACCAGCCTTACATGCAGGGAGAGGAAGTAAGTGGCCCCAGGCTGCGGTGTCCAGCTGCACAGAACCTGGCCAGCTTTGAGCCTGGACTTGCATCGGCAGTGGGTTGGAGGCTCACCCTGACATTGTGTTGGGCTCATGTCCCTAAAGAGGCTACACTCAAATGTGTAGGGTCATCAGCTACATTATGACCAGGCTCCTAGAAACGCTTCTCAGCAGCCCTGCTGCCCTGTCCATGAATTGGGTGAGCATAAATAATTATGAAGTCAAGCACTCCCGAAAGCACCTTCTCCTTGTTCTCTAGATCTTCTGCAAGGAGCTCCGGGTTCTGTGCAGTCATAATGCCCCATGGTGTCCCAGCCTGCTCAGGAGGACAGAGGACTCTCTGCCTGGGGCAGGCTGGCATGAGCAGTCACTCACCTCCCAGGCTTGGCTTTCACACCACGAATGCAGGCTTCCCGCGAGGGACTTTCCACCTCCCCTCCATGAGCCCCTCAAGGATTCACAACATGTGTCCGGGAATTAAAGACAAAAAGTTACTCTCGGAAATTAAAAAAAAAAAAAAAAGTTCAAGTATATAAAAATGTTCAAAACCTTAATGTAAAAAGCCATGTGGTTTCCACACCAAGCCCCCCCAAGGCATTTCCAGACATCTACCTGGCCCTGGGCAGCCCTTTCCCATCCTCTGGACTGAGGACCACAGATTTGGTGACAGGGTGGAGCCATCTGCTGAGACCCACACACTGCAGCTGCCAACCGAGAACAGGGGCCAAGGTGTGTCCTGAGCCCTGATCAAGCCTCGCTGAGCCCAGTACTACCTAAGACAGGCTCCAGGCACAAGAGACAACACGTCCCCATCCTTGCCCTGCCAGCTGGGAGTTTCCACACCAGCACCTGAGTGTGCAGACCAACACAGAACCTCACGCTGTGCTGTGAAGATTGTCCCCAGATGCTGAACGAGTTGCTCTTCACACTGAGTCATCTTCTTCCCAGAACCAAACCTGTCCCGCCCAAGGAAAGCACCTCCTGTGTGGGCAGCTCCCTTGTCCGGAGCCGGAATCAGCAAGGGGTAGACCTCACTGGGTATGAGGAGAAAACTTAGGGAACGGAGAGGACACATCTTGAGCTCACCACCCACGTACAAGGCCATCCAAGGGGATGTGCAGCTGTACCCAGGGGTGGCCGCCCAGACCTATGCCCAGTGGAAGCCAGCAGTTCTCAGCATGTGAAGGTGCCTCAGGGTGAGCTTGGCCCCCCTTGTACTTCACAGCTGATTGTCCTCTCCAGGGTACACGACTGAGTCTTCAGGAAAGAAAGTTCCCTAACACTTAGATTTTTTTTTTAGGCAGCTGGGAGGTCTTGCTTTGTAGTTCATGCTAACCCTGAACTCATTATGTAACCCAGGCTGGCCTCGAACACACAGCAATCCTCCTGCCTCACTCTGCTAATATTTAGATTTGTGGGAAGGGGAAAACAAACCAGAGTCTCCATGTGTCTTAAAACAAGGTGTCTCCAGTGGTAGGGGACCAGCTCACATCCACCACCGATTCCTGGGCCAGGTTGGGGGGTCACAGGAGTCAGAAAAGTGTCTTTCAAGTCTAGGAGCTGACACTCTGTCACTGTCAAAGAGCTTCCAGGGGCACAGGGAACACCACCTTCTTCCTGAGCGTGAAGGCAGGCTGGGGCATCTGCTTCTTCTGCCCGGAGGCATCCGCCTGTTGGCTCACGTCATGGTTGACGGCCGTGAGGATGGACAGGATGTCCTGCCGTCTGCAGGAAACCACACCAGGTCTTAGGAAGAGCTGTGGCAGGCAGACATGTGGGAGCTACACAGGACAATAGCAATGCCCTCTCTGCTCTTTACTGAACAGGGGTAAAATCTCGACATAACTCAGTTCTGAACTTCAAGACTTAAAGTGCAAGCACAAAGCTCTTCCCAGGATCTACGTACAAGGTGGGATATACTCACCACCAAGGGCCTCAGAAGAGAGGCTGCTTCTGGACACGAGGGAGAGAAGTCCACGGAAGAGCTGGCCAGGAGCCTAGATTGGCAGACAGGCCGCCGATTCCAGAACATGCTAGAGTGGTGGGCAGTGCACCTCACTGAGGCAAATGGATCTTGGGCAGAGCTCAGCTCAGTCAAGAGACCCACCATCACCTGAGCAGCGGGGAAAGTGACACACTCGCTGCGGCTGGACCGCAGAGCGCCCCGGGCGCCCCGAGCGCTCACACTGGTGCTGGCCAGTGGCACTGTGGGCAATGGTGACACCTTAGAGACAGGTCTAGTGCTCGGTTTTTGTGTGTCAGGAAGGCTCCTTACTTCTCTACACTTCTATGCCATCCACCCTATAACTGGGACCACAACTGTCTCTGTCCTGGGACAAGCAGAGCCCCGAGAACACCAGCCAGTGTCCCATGACTGTCGCTTTCACATGGACATGACTCCCCTCTCCTCCTTCTTGCCCTCTCTGTCCCCATTGGGGTCTTGGGTGGGGGCTGCAGCCCTGCCTGGCCCTCAACCCCATGTCCTGCCTTGAGCTCGCTGTTTCTAGTTCTGCCTGTGGGAGATTTTCCCCTCACTTAGTCTCAGCTGAAGCAGAGCCTCCTTTTCAGGGAGCCCCACCCCACTGTGTTTCACTGTTCTTTCTTTGTTCATAGCAGGTCTCACTCCTGAAGTCACTTACTAATTTATTTTTATTTTTTTTATCTTTGTGTTTTTGAGACAGGGTCTCACTATGCAGCTCAGGCTGGCCTTAAGCTCATTTTTTAGCTCTGGCTGGTCTCGAACTCACAACAACCCTCCTGCCTCAGCCTCCAAGTGCTGGGATCGCAGGCCTGCGCCTCCTACACTTATTAGTTTACACTCCCTGACTTCTCTTTTCATCATGTGTCTTTCCCTCACTGGAGAGTCCCTGCCTCTTGCTCATTACTGCTCAGCGCCCAACACAGCAGGCCCATGCGTGCCCTCCATAAGCACTGCCCTGTCCCTGAGAACCCTAGTGAGGTGGGAGGGCTATGAGGAAGAGCGAGAGGCCAGCTTGGCTCAAGGTTCCCGTCCTGAGCGGCCACAGCACCGTGGCCATGCTGGACACCGGGACCGAGGAGCCGGTGTGCCTGCTGAGGGCCAAGAAGAAGAGCTCCAAAGACGCACACTGAGTGTGCTGGAAGTGGAAGGTGGGGGCAGTCATTCCTCAGCCCAGCAAGCCCAACGTTAGATAAGATTGAAGCCAGGCGTGGTGGCGCATGCCTGTAATCCCAGCACTCGGGAGGCTGAGGCAGGAGGATTGTTGTGAGTTCGAGACCAGCCTGAGCTACAAAGTGAGCTTAAGGCCAGCCTGAACTGCATAGTGAGACCCTGTCTCAAAAAGACAAAAAAAAAAAAAAAAAAAAAAAAAAAAAAAAAAAAAAAAAAAAAAGATTGATACTGGGTTCTCAGAGATGCGTGGACTAGAGGTAGTGATCTGGGGGCACTTCATGGAGGTAGCCAGAGCTTCAGATATACAGAAGCTGCCAGAGGGGAGAGAGCTAGAAAGAGAGAGAAAACGGCATCCAAGGAAGAACCAGGGTACAGATGAGCAGCACATGGCAGAGACAGAGGGGAGGTCTCAGAGCAGTAGCAAGAACACTCAGTAAATATGACTGAGTGGTAAATTAATAAAGGAGAAAGAAATCCAGGATCCCCTGCCTTTGTTCACAGAGCTGCTCTCCCTGCCCAGTATATCTTCTTCCTGGATTCTCTGCTTAACATTTGTCATCTCTTGAAGCCTCTTCCAATTCTCCAAATCAGGGTTAATAACACCCAGGCCTCACAATGTGAATGTGTCACCTGGATGATCATGTCTGCCTGTTTGTTTTCTAAACCATCAAATTATGAGACTGTGGGAAACTTTAAGGCAAAGCCTTCAAATATAGAATTTGAAGATAAAGTATCTTTATCTTCAAATTCTATATTTCCTTTTCCAGGTCTGTGCTGGTGCTCAACACAGATTGGATGGATAGATGTATGGACAGATGGATGGTGGGTAGGTGCGTGGATGGATAGTGCAGGGATGGATGGATGGATGGATGGATGGATGGATGGATGGTGGGTAGGTGTGTGGATGGGTAGTGCAGGGATGGATGGATGGATGGATGGATGGATGGAGGGGTGGGGATGGGTGGGGTGATGGATGGTGGGTAGGTGCGTGGATGGATAGTGCAGGGATAGATGGTCAGATGGATGGATGGATGGATGGATGGATGGATGGATGGGTGGAGGGGTAGGGATGGGTGGGGTGATGGATGGTGGGTAGGTGCGTGGATGGATAGTGCAGGGATGGATGGTCAGGTGGATGGATGGATGGATGGATGGATGGATGGATGGATGGATGGATGGATGGAGGGGTGGGGATGGGTGGGGCGATGGATGGTGGGTAGGTGTGTGGATGGATAGTGCAGGGATGGATGGTCAGATGGATGGGGGATGGATGAACAGGTAAGTGGATGAACAACTCAAAACTCCTAGCTTGGGGCCAGGGATATAGCTCAGTAGTGCAGCACCTGCCTGGCAAGCTCAAGGTCCTGAGTCCAATTTCCAGTACCGAGAAAAAAATAAAAAGCCTCCTACCTTGGGACCAGGCTCTTCAGACGACTGCACAGAGACTGAATATACCAGCTGCCCTCCTCCTTGTGCCGAAAGGACACATAGCCAGGGACAGTAGCCAGACCAAGCAGGAAATCTGCCTCATCTGGAATACTGCCCTGAAGGGAAGGGGACACACACTCAGGGTTCAGGGCATCTTCTTCAATGGACACCGAAGGGTGCACTGCTTCACCTTGGCAGGCCTGGATGAAAAAGAGCTTCGGCTTGTAAGCCAGCCCCTGGCACCGCTGGGCTGTGAACTGAGACGTGATCTCCCGGAGGGGCATGAAGACTCCGTCTGTGGTGTAGACTCCCCCAAGCTCTCCGTGGGTCAGCATGCAGAACACAAAGCAGTCCCCGTCCGTGTGGCTTGGGTGACTCTTCTGCTCCCTCAGAATCTTCTGCATGCCTTCTCCAGTCACATCATGGTGCATGTGCACAGTGAAGCCAAGCCACTGGAACACATGCTCCAGGGACTCTAAAGGGAGGCAGAGGCAGGACAGAGACAGACACAGAGGGAAGCACAGTCAGTGCAGGCAGGACCAGTCCTAAAGGCATAAAAACTGCACCACAAGCAGCATAAAGCTTTGAACTTTTACCTTCACAATACAGCCACACAATTAACCTGCCCTCTCATAAAGCCACAGTAGTATCAAACAGTCCCAGAAGTCAGCAGTGTTTCTGTTTTAGCCCATTTCACAGATAAGGAAGCCAAGGCCCTGATGTCCCAGGGCCACAGAACCAGAGCAAACAGGACCAGAGCTCGAGCCCTGCTGTGCAGGAGAAGCCAGTATGGCCCCAGCCACAGCGTCGTGAGCAGTCAGGGACTCTGGTCACTAGGCAGACTGGTGTCCGCTCAAGGACACACACAAGGCCCTGAAACATTCACGACATTGCTCTCACACTTTAGGGGATAAAGTTACAGAAAGGAAATGTGAGACCGAAAGGGACTCCCGGCCCCACACGCCCGCAACACGCCCTCCCACTCACTGGCGTCCGCGTTCGTCCCCGCTCGCTCGCGCAGGCCCTCGAAGTGGTAATTGTTGATGACGATGCAGAGCCCTCTGTGCTTCCGGTTCATCCTGTACTCATCTGCCTCCTAGGCACGGGACAGACAGGGCCTCAGTAGGCTTCTGCACTTGGGGCAGTGGCTGCTTCCAATTAGCTGCGCCCAGTGGGCCCGCTGAAGTAGTCACCCCCAACGCTCTGTCCTGGGGACCGAACCCAAGACCTCCACACAGGCTGCTACCACTACATGACAACCTACAGCACCTCCCACAGGTTTTTGTTTTTGTCTTTTTTGAGAGGATTTCACTATGTAGCTCAGGTTGGCCTTGAGCTCACTTTGTAGCCCAGGCTGCTCTCAAACTCACAAGGATCTTCCTGCCTCAGCCTCCTGAGTGATGGGATTACAAGCATGTGCCACCACACCTGGCTCACCTAGCCCTTTTTAACTTCTTTATTTTGAAACAAGGTCACCAAGTTGCCAGCTAGTCTCAGACTTGCAGTGCTTTAGCCTCAGCCTCTCCAGTAGCTGGAATCATACTATGGTCTACACTCCTCAGGGCGAGAGGTATAGCTCAGTGATAATGCATGTGCTTAGCATACACTAGGCCCCAGGTTGAGAACATAAGCAAACAAACCACAAGCAGCTAGAAGTAATCATGCCATGCAGTGCCTAAAGTTGCAGTGCCTCTGAGTACTCTGTACTGAGTGGTCAGACTTCAGTGTCCAAGATTCAAGCCCTAGTGAGGCAAAAATGAGGCCCACCCTTCCCTGTCCCAAAGGCTATGATCTGACCAAGCCCTGCCACCTCTGACGGGCTGCTGGAGGACTGTGGGCAGACACACACGCCTCTGCTGATGCCCCCCAAGTCCCCAAACTCCAAAGGGCCAGGGGCAGCAGGGTAGCCCCCAGGGACTCCTGGAAACTGTGCAGCTGTG
>PVKA01026883.1:10493-31290 GCA_004027165.1 Ctenomys sociabilis
AGGCCCTTACCTCAGGTGGAGAGGGCTGAGGAGGCCGTGCTAAAGGAGCCTACACCTTCCCTGTGAGGAACAGTTCTGCGGGCAGGGACAGCAAGGGCTGTGCGGAGGGCTTGGCCGTGGGGGCAGAGGCCAGCAGAGGTGCTGCACTTTGGTGGGAGATATGGCCACGACCCAGAACAGGGCTCAGAGCCCACGGAGGCTGGAAGGGCTCTGAGCCTGAGCCTCTGAGGGACTACATGGGTGCTGGGGGCTGTGGAAAGCCGTAACCAAGAGCTAAACAGTGAGGGCCACAGCGCCGAGGGCCAAGAGTCACTGGCACTCAGCTTCAGAAAACAACAGGAAGCTTGCCAATTGAGGCTTTCTATATGAGCTGAATAGAAGAACCCTAAGCTGTCCATGGCAGCAGAGCCCAGGTCAGAGGAGAAACACCCTTTGCATGACAGTCAGCCAAGTTTGTCCTGTAGGGTCCACTCCGGTGCTGGGAGCTGAGTCCCCAACATCCTGGCTCTGGCTGGGAATGAATAGGTTGATTCCAAGGTAGACACCAGGTCCTCATTAAAAGACGCTAAGCCTGGTTTTATTGGAGAATCTCAATTTCCAGTTAAAAAACAAACTACGTATGTTTAAAATTGGCAAGGCCAAGGTAGACATTGCCTTTCAGATTATAAATGAGATAAAAGGTTAAACAAAGATTTACCAAGACAACAAAAACATCAGGTGTATCTACAGGATGTATGCATGACACATCAAAGAATGTATGTATTTAGACGGCAGGGTTCTGGAGGGAGCTGAATCCTCTGGAAACTGAGACATTGCATTTATAACTTTATTTCTGAATAGAAACATAAAATACATCATAGTGGAAATTTTTAACTATGGGATCATTTTAAGGCAACTGCAAATAGCATGCAATTATAAATCAGCTTCAATAGAGCCCCTGTGCAAAAAAAAATAAAAAAATACTTCATTTCTGTGTTTGTTTGTTTTTGAAACAGGATTCACTGTGTAGTTCAGGCTTGCCCTTGAACTCACTACATAGGCCAGGCTGGCCTCATACTCATAACAACCTTCCTGCCTCAGCCTCCAGAGGCATCTGTCACTACACCCAGCCTGTACAACTAAAGTGATCTGAAAACATGGGACATCTTTGATCCAAGTGGAAACAAAATGGTTTTGGTTTGTATTGTTTTGTTTTGTTTTTGTCTTCCTGAGACAAGGTCTCACTATACAGTTCAGCCTGACCTTGAGCTCACTTGGTAACCCAGGCTGGTATCCAGCTCACAACAATCCTGCCTCTGCCTCCCAAGTGCTGGGATTACAGGTGCACTCTCATGCCAACAAACAAAGTGGTTTTGTTGATGAAAAAAAAGAAAGAAAGAAAGAAGCATCCCTTTCCCAGAAATAGCCCAAAGAAAATGCAAGCTTGAAAGTAACAGCAAGGGCATCACATCCCTAACCAGGAGGCACAGGCTTCTGATGGCCATGAATGAGGTGGGAAGAGCAGAGAGAGCCGCAGAGAAGAAGAGCCGGGCACAAGCAAGCAGCTCTGAGGCCTCAAAGTCTGAAGGCCTGGCCTTCCGTGCTCTCAGCCCCGCTGTGGCACTGGGCTTGGGGCACCCTCTGTGACTCTGCAACCTAGAGAGGTGTTCAGAACCCTCGCATACCTTTGTCCAGGCACTTAGACACCGTACTGATACTTTCATGTTTAATCTTATTCTGGAGCACGGGTTTTATCCAGAGGGGCTCCGAAGGCACGCACTCGAGCACTCAAGCACTAATTGAGTTAGGAGATGCTGGCTGCCGTCTAAATGTCATTCTTCCCTTGAGGGGACTGTGCTGCTGGGGAGGGAAGGGCTGAGGAGTTTAGGCCACATGGATTAGCTGAAAAAAGACTTCCTGGTAGAAGACCTGGCTAGGTTACATCACACTTACCCACCACAGGATTTAGAGAAGCTTGGGAGACAGCTAGATGAAAGGAAGGGCAGCAGGAGAAGGAAAGATCCAGAGACCTAGTTGGAACAGGGAAGAAATCCATGCAGAGCCCTGGGACAGGCTCGGCTGAGCCTGTGGGGCCAGATGAGCATCTCACCCCATGTTAGGGTCCCTCTGAATGCGTTAGGTCCTGCGCAGCAGAATCACTATAGAGATAGGGAACCCTCAAGAGACTATCTGCGACACGACAATAACAGGAAAACACAGTGTGAAACTTCTCTCCTCCTCCTCCCAGCCAATCTGTAGAGAACCCAGCAAGCCCTGTCGCTGCTCCTGGGGCACAGATCATAACCGTGACCAAGGTCACTCTAGGGGACTCCGTCTAGGGGGCTCAGCGCAGGGTGTCCTGTCCAGGTCCCCAGGGACTGAGATGCAGGCTTGCGGACACCTGTGTGTGCCCATCTACAGAACTGTAGCACAGAAAGGTGGGCACAGGTCCAAACAGCACAACTGGGTCCAAGTCCAAACTTGGTCATCAACAAGTAGGTCACTGAATGAGGAACATCTGTAGAGTGTGGACAGCATCAGGAGTGCAGGGCTTTGTAGCCAACATACTAGATCCTAGCCTGCAGGTCTGTAACTCACCCATGGATGCTCAACTCATGCTCTGCATGAGTTTTCAGGCAGAGCATATTTACAAGGTTTGAAAATGTCCCCTAGCACCTGCCCATTAACTGCATGGGAAAAAAAAAGGTCACTCCACCTCTGCAGATTCACCCAACTAAGATGGAAAAATATTCAAAAAGAAACTGCATCCACACTGAATGTGGACACTTTTCTCGTCACTATTTTCTCAATACAACGTAACATTTATGCAGCAGTTACACTCAGGCATGATAAGTAATCCTGAGTGAACTGAAATACGTGGGAGACACAAGTGCGTCAGGACCCCTTTGCACAGACTTCAGCACACATACGATGGAGTAACTTTGGGGGTCCTAGAACAAATGCTTCATGAGCCACTATGGACCAGTGAACCCCATCACGAAGAAGTCAGGCATCCTGGTTAAATGACCAACACCTGCAGTGGGGGCCAAGGCTATCATGCTCCTCTAAATGTGAGCCCCAGAAAAAGGTTCCAGGTCACCAACTGTGGGCTGGGTGCGGCTTGGCAGGGGACTGGCCAGGTGTGCCCTGCAGGGAGTCAGGCTCCATGGCCCTTGGCTCTGGAAGTTAGAGCTCAGAGCAGAACCCGGAGCAGTGGCTACAGGGGAGGCAGAAGGGTAGCTATTTTTAATGAGTACAACGTTTCTGTTAGGAAGATGATAAGGTTCTGGAGATGTTGGTAAACTTTGTGTAGCATGTGTTCTATCATAATTAGATGTTTTAAATGTGTGCATTTTGCCACAAAAAAGGTTAAAATGATAAATTGTGTTTTATGTATTTTAATCACAATTTAAACAAAATTAAAATCTATGAAACCACAATCATTTCATTCAGATTTTGGCAAAATAGAGCTGCCTGAGTACACAGGAGAGGAGCAGGTGCAAGGGGAGAAACGCTGGCCCCGGCTGACAGCAGTGGCAGGCCAGCGAGTCTCCACCAGGCTCCCCTAAGCCCGCTCTTGCCCAGCGGTGGGCACCATAGAGACCAGAGCCTGTCCTCACGTCTAGAGGACCAGCCAAGTGCTCTGTACCTTTGCTTGGACAGCAGAGTGCTGATAGCCCTGCAGCTCCCTTGCTCACAGAGCCCAGCTGATCTCAGCCCACACCCAGGCCGCCCGCAATCTCTCTCTCTATCCCTCCCCTCCCCCAATCTCTGTCTCTCTATCTTTCCCCTCCCCACTTTCCTCCCTTTCTCTTTTGAAGACTGAGGGTAGAAGGCAGAGCTCTCAGCTAGCATGCCACTGGACCTACCGGTAAAGCCCGAATGAGCTGCTTAATGTCTGATTGGGAAAACACTTCTTCCTCTCCTTGATTCAGGGACTTCAGTTCCCTGTCTGTAGGAGGTGTTGCTTTCTGGGCATCTGAAAACAAAGTTACAGACAGGAAAACAAGATCACCTCTGGCTTGCAGCAACCCAAGACAGCAATGTTTAACAGCAGCACAGAAGTAACCAGAGGCACGGACACCCCCACAGCTTGGCTCATGAAGGCCTGCACACACATCCGGAGGTGAAAGTGTCAGTGCTCCGCTACTGTTCTATGTTGTTTTACATTCTCATTGTGCTTATAATTGTATGAATCCCTTCCAATCATTATACATCTTACCAAGCACTGTTTCAGGAATTATGGTGCTTAATTAGTATGCCAAATAACTGCCAAATAAAAATCCCCCAAAACATTACTTTGAAAATGATTATCAGGGACCAGTGAGATGGCTCCACAGACTAAGCGCCTGCTTTGGTAAGCACAGGGACCAGGGTTTGGTTCCTGGCCCCACATGCTGTGCCAGCCCTACCCTTGGGGTGCTCTGAGTCCAGGTCTGGTGGTGCCTGCCTCTAATCCCAGCGCTGGGAAGGCTGGAAGCAGGAGGATCACTACGAGTCCGAACTGCGTAGTAAGACCCTGTACCAAATACATAAAATGAAAAAAATAAAATAAAGCCTGAAAATGATGATCAGGATGACCCAAACTACAACAGCAACACACACCCCAAAAAAAAAAGAAGAAGAAGAAAGAAAGCCTCTTCAAAAGTGGTAACTGAATATGTGATATCCATAAAGCACATTTCTTTAAAACCACTAATAAGGGAGAGCTGACTACAGGTGAACCATACTCAGGAAGAACATCAGCTATAGTAGGTGGAGAAAAGAGAAAGTTATAAATATGATTGGCATGGTTTAGTTAAATATACACGATAGCCAGGCACAGTGGGGCGTGCCTGCAGGCCCAGCGGCTGGGAGACTGGGCTGAGGAAGGAGGGTCTCTCTGAGCTGGCGGCCGCCCTAGGCTACCTAGTGAGTTCAAGACCAGTCTGAACTACATAGCAAGACCTTGTCTCAAATATGTAAATAACACATACACACACATGCACATACACATGCACGCACACACAACTGCTCACAGGAAAACATCTGTACGTGGATGTTCTGATGTTCCTGTCTGGAAAATGGGCTGGTAGTGGAGGAAGAGCAAGGCTGTTACCTTCTACACATTCTGATGTTCTTATTATTTGGGTTTCTATTTAGTTTTGTTGTAATTAGATAGACTGCCTGAGTAATACACTAAAGCACTAAAGCAAGCCACAAGGCTCAAGAAAACTACCGTAGCCGGGCCAGGGTGCAGCTCAGTGGCAGAGCACTTGTACAGCGACGATCCCCAGAGCCACAACAAAACAAGGAAGTACAGCAAAAAAAGAAAGCAGGGCGAGGGCGCTTCGCAAAGCTCGTGGCCCAGTCAGACGCCACGGACTTGGACTTTGGATGACGCACGACACAGGTACAGATGAACCAGGACTCTGCACAGCTACTTTCCCAGCAGGCGTTGGCAGCTTTCAGCCTAGAGGCAGGATTAGGCCCACACACTAGGGGCTGGAGGGCAAAGTGCAGCAGCGGCTGCCACCTGCCACCGGGGAGCTCACGCAGAGGAGGCTCCGGGCGCACAGCCAGAGGTCCTCCTCTGCCGCGCACCAGCGCACCAGGAAGCGCGGAGGGGCTGGGAGAAGACGGCCAGAGAGAAGCTCGCCCTGCGAGCTCTTGTGCGGAGCCACGCAGCCTTTAGGGTTCGCTTCCTGCTTTTATCTCCACTTGACAGTGGGGTGGTAAGAACTGTTCTCCCTTGGCATAACTTTCACAAGTTATCCACCATTCGTTGTCAGCTGCTGTCTGAGATCCACCGATGTAACAGCAGCACACTCTGCTCCTCGACTCACTTTGCCTGAGTTTTCTCGCTTCCTTGCAGGTTCGTGTCTAACAAGGAGTTTTGTACCCTAACCTGACTCACCAACCAAATTATGGGGTGGCAACAAAGCTTCTGGAACATACTCATGAGGCTTTATAATAGTGCTTATTTATTTAGGAACAAAGAACTGGATTCAGAAAAACACAAATATTTAGCTTATCAACATGAGGGAAGCCATCAGGGGTGGCTTCTGCGCTGCACCTGTCTCTATGCAGTATCCCAGAAACTCCTCTATGACACAGACAAAAGAAGAATGCTCTCCAATGGTAATTTCCAGAATATGAAGACCTTTGTGACTTCCTTCTCTGACCAGCAAGACTGTGACGGCAGCATGTGTCAAATGTCACATGCATTTTATAGGAATTATCTCCTTCAGTTGTCCCCAAAACCTCTAAGTGAACATATCATTATGCCCATTTCACAGATGGAAAAAGTGAGGCACAAACAGGCTAAGCAGAGGGCACTGCACCACTCATTAGGAGAGTACTGGCCTCCTGGCTCCACAGAGCCTGCTCTTCATTCCATTGGTCCTTACGTTTATGTCATTCAAAACAATTTTCCATATAAAAACAGAAGCATCAGGTATGGTGATTCACCCCTATAATCCCAATACTTGGAAGGCTGAGACAGGAGAGCTGGGATTCAAGGCCAGCCTGAAGCATATGGTGAGACCCTGTCTTGAAAACGATAACAAAAATCAGAAGAACACAGTCATCTAGAACTAGCCTTGCCCACCAGAACAGGCTCTCTGCCTGCTCCACCTGCAGCTGGCAAGAAGGCCTGGCCAGGTGTGCAGCCAGCAAACACACCCTGAAGGGGCGAACGGGGCCGCTCCTGGCTCTCCTAGGAGAATGTCACTGAAATGAGTGGCCGTCGCATTGACCATGGCCTGGGGCGTGCACAAGCTACTTACCTTTCTCTCTTCTGTAGTTCTCTATCTTTTTCACAAGATTGGGTGTGACCCGTTTAAAGACCTTCTCCAGTAAGGTCAGATTGTCTTCAGCTATTAACGTTTGCTTCTCTAGACACACCAGGAGACTCAGAGAAGTCTGCAAGAGAATCACACAGTCACTCCCGCCTGCCACCTGAGTAACTGTTGTGTGTTAAGCCTGCAGCTGGCCTCAAGCACCAGGTTCTGCAGCGATAAATACAGTGTGTGGCCTCCGGGGGCTCAACTATGTTGGAGAAGTGTTGCCAGAAAGGTCTCTACACACCAGCACGACAACAGAGCCAGCCTGTGCAGCTCTCCAGCAGAGTGCTTACTGCACAGTGACCTCAAAACAGCCAATGAGCCAGGCACGGCAGTGTATGCCTATAATTCCTGCGTGATAAGAACTTAAAGACTCAGCAGGTGGAACTGGGGAGATAGCTCAGTACAATAAGCACCTGCTGGCAAGTGCAGGGTCCTGAGTTCAATCCCCTCTACCGGAAAAAAAAAAAAAAAAAAAAACCTCAGCAAGACCCTGTCTCAAAGTAAAACATATAAAAAAGGCTGAGTGTAGTTAGTGTGAAAGGCCTGAGTTCAATCCTCAGTAAACACCAAAGAAGAAGAGAAAGAGGAGGGAAAAAGAAATGTTTAATCCTCTTTTTAAAAATAATCACTGGGCTGAGCATGGTGGTGGCACACACCTGTAATCCCAGCATTTGGGAGGCTGAGACAGGAGGGTGGATGCAAGGCCAGCCTGGGCTACAAAATGAGTTCAAGGCAGCCTGAACTGCATAGCGAAACCTTGACTCAATAAGACAATAATACTAAAAGCAACAACTGATGCACAGAGAGGCTCATTACTTCGCCCACCACCACAAAGCTGGTCAGGACGAAGCTGGCTCCCATGTCGAAGTCTGTCTTGTTAAATACTGAGTGGCCCTGCTCCTAACTGATGGCTCTGGTGACATAAGTGATTAAGGAACTGGCAAAACTCAGAGAAATGAGGGAGAAATGTTTTTAAGTAAGGTTACATTTTGGTAATTTTTTAAAAAGTATATGACATTTAGCCGGGCGTGGTGGCGCATGCCTGTAATCCCAACACTAGGGAGGCTGAGGCAGGAGGATTGTTGTGAGTTCGAGACCAGCCTGAGCTACAAAGTGAGTTTAAGGCCAGCCTGAACTGCATAGTGAGACCCTGTCTCAAAAAGACAAAAAAAAAAAGAAAAAGAAAAAAAAAAAAGTATATGACATTTCCAGGGGTTGTCACACATCACCTATTATTTTAAGATTGACTTACACATGGAGTAGAAGAGGGTATGATCTTTTCAGTGAGTAGTGGTTCTAAGCAATGATATAACCAGGAGCCACTTGGGAAAGGGTCTTACTGTTTAAGACTAAGCTATTTCAGGAATCAGAATTCACAGAACAACTACACTTCAATGTCTCTGATATCACCCTACTGCAATGACTAGGTGGGAGATGGTCACAAGAGACAGTCACAGAGAGGACTCAGGCCAGTAAAAACCCCAGGAGAAGGTTCACCAGTGGTGAGCTCAGGCTGAGGACACGGGTAGGTGTCCAGGTCTCTGTGTTGAGAAGCTAAGCTGGTCGCTGTATTTCTCTGAGGGGGCTGAGCCTGAAAGTGCTGGCATCGAGTCCAGAGGCTGCTTCCCCTCCTCACTGCGACTTCCAGCACAGACCTAGGGGTCTGTTTGCTTTCTCCATCTGCCACACGATCAAGGGCACAAACCATCAGCTTGGATGGTTGCTGCATCCTTGGGCGTATGGACAGAGGAGCTTTCTGGAGCTAGGGTAGGGGGAGCAATTTCACAGGCTGTAAGACCAGAGAAAACAGTGGCTGGGTGCACAGTGAGGGGCCCAAAACACTAGCAGCCACTCGAATGAATAGAGCCCTGCAGCGCAGACACCCGCGCCACTGCTTGAGCATACCCAGGAGGTAAGCAGGCAGTTCTCCTTCACACACACACACACACACACACACACACACACACACACACACAGTGCAGAAACAAAACAGATCCAACTTGTGACGTCTTACGTTTCCCTCACATCTGGTGGATTCCAATACTGAGGTCTTGAAAAGAAGCCACTTATAAAAAGCCCAGAGAAATATTCAGAACTCATTTTTCTGTTGGGACAGGGCATTCTTAGTCTTTGTCTTTTGTTTTTTTCTGATTTTTCTTGGGATTTTTTGTTGGTGCTGCTGTTGTTTTTACCTGATTTTATTAATTTTCTTTCTTTTAATGTATTTGGTTGTTGCAGGGTCTCACTTGGACTCATGTTGCAGCTTGGACTCATGGTGATCCTCCTGCTTTCAGCCTCCCCAGTGCTGGGATTACAGGCGGGCACCACTATGCCTGGACTCTGGCCTGCTCAGCCTATCCTGGGGGTGCCAGGGATCGAACCACAGTCCCTGCACTTGCCCAAGCAGGCGCCTTAGTCCACTGAGCTACCTTGCTGGCCCCTCAACTTTAGGTCATTCTTTAATTGGATTATTTAACTACTTGTCTCTCACCTTCCTTATTTTCCACTGCGAGAAAGCTATGGCTGGCTCACTGTGATCAGTCGACTCGGGTCTGAGCTCCTCCGCCAGCCCTGCAGGTGAAAGCAGAGGCAGCTCCAAAACGGACATTTTCTTTCTTGATTGTTCATTCTTTTTATATTAGTGCGAATACTTTCTAGTTTGGTAGTTGTTTTCTATTGTTATTGCTTTTATTTCTTCATTCTTTCTCTCCTAGCTTCTCCACCACTTTCCCAAATTTCTTGTAAATCTTTATTGTCCTCCATCCTTCTAATCTCTTCCTCTTCTTCTATTTCTCTATTTGTTTTCTCCCTAATCCCTTTTATTTTATTTTTAATAATCTCTCCTTAAGAACTGTGCAGAGGCCCACGCTATTCTTTGTATTTTTATTGATGGATTGATTGACTGTCTTTTTGTGTTTTTCTTTTTCTTTTTTCTTTCTTTTTTTTTCTTTTTGTGGAACTGGGAATTGAACTCAAGCCCTTGTGCTTGCCAGGAAAGCACTTAGTCTACTGAGCTATCTCCTTGGCCCCCCTAATCCCTTTTAAATTTTCTCCTCTAGAGGTAAGATTACATATTGTGGGTGCAATTACTATGCAAAATCCTGGGTTTTAAGTTTTGTTAGATAACTACAAATTTAGTCCATAAGGTTAAAGGTGGAAAATTAACAGCACCACAGTTGGTCATCTTCTAGGTGCTTGACGCTGTCATTGCTGATTGTGCTACTTCAGTCAAGATGATATAACTGTTCCAACCAGTTGTTCCTCTGGTATTCAAGGCTGAGCTTGAGGATCATAAACAATACTATAGGCCACTGCCAAAGAACCAGGGAGATAAAACAGACAAACAAGGAACCAGGAGCCAAGTAAGCAGCAACTGCTCATCCCCAATAAATGAAGAGGTAGGATCTTACACCAGACTCAAATTCTAAAAGCGAGCTACACCTGGAAAACATCTCAGAGAAGTAGCCATTTCCTGGGATTCTGAATTCTACCTATCACAAAATAATAAAAATAAATAATAAATAATCTGACAGTGTGTCCCTGTCTCAGTTACTCTTCTCTCACTGCTGGGACAAATACCCAACACCCAAAATGAAGGAAGGAGAGGTTACTGGAGGCTTCAGTCCATACTCTGCTGGCTCCAAGGCAACTGGCACAAGGCAGAGAGCAACTTTTCATGGTGGGAGCAAAGAGCAAGAGTAACTAAGACAGAATTTGGTGCCTCAGAAGCAGGGTCATTGCTGCGACTAACCCTGACGATGTGGATGACAAAGTTTGGGGAAGGGCTTATGAAAAGAGATAGCAAAGGTTCAGAGACGTTGCCTGATAGGTTCTGGCCCTCGTCCAGTATGGCTGAAGCCCTCAAAACAAGAGCTCATCTTCCCAGAGACCACCTCCCCCTTCTCCAACTCAGCCCAGAGCACAGTTTCCTTTTACCTTTCCCGCCACCTCAGGGAAGGCCCCAATCAGCTCCTCTGTGTATCTAAACATCCCCCTCAAACCCTACCCCTGGCAAAAGGCCATAAAAGCCTCAGCCTCCCTTGGTTCCAATCCAGAGAATTCCTTATCTTCCCAAATTTGAGTCCTCCAAGACAATAAAGCCCCTTTCCCTTTATAATAAAATCCCTTTCCCTTTTTCCTTCTGCCTGTTTGTCTGCTGCGACACCATCAAAACCTATCATTGCCTACTTGTGAAGAGCTGGGACAGCCTCAGCTCTTCTGTAGGGGAGATTCTGATGAGAGCTCAGACCAGAAGGCTGATGGAAAGCGGGCCTATAAAGACCAGGCTGGGAGGTTTCTGCTGGTCTGCATTGGTTGCTGGACTCCAGACCATTTGTGTTTTGACTTAGTAGAGAAGTTGTCTGCATTTTGCTCGTGTCCAGAGACCTTGCCTGAGACTGAGTTTAAGCATGGTGGCAAAAGATATTTAAAAGCAGCCAAATATTGAGGCAGTGGCATGGCTGTTACTGGGGGCTTTTAGCCAGATTTATGTTGAGAATAAAAAGCAAGGAGCCCAGCAAGATGATTCAAAATGTTGTGAGTTTGACCAGAAAGGAAGCTCCAATATAGCTGTAGATTGCAATGATAGAGCTGAGAGGATCTCCATTGCTGGGAAGGAACCTGAGAAGGGAAAGGATGGCCTGAGGGCATCACAGGAGGAGGCAGGTCTCCACCCTCTACAGCCTCAGAACTGCAAAGGTCAGGGAGTTTGCCTTGAGAGAAAAGCAGCAGAGCCCCATGTTCCAGAATGGCGGCAGCAGCCACACCAGATTCCAGAATGGTACTGGCATGGAGAATTTGTTCCTAGAAATCAGGGTCAGAGTGCTCAGTGATCCAGGCACTCGACCCCTGTAGCCAAGAGAGAGGGAAGCCTGGCTACTGCTCCAGCTGGCAGCAGACCTTGGCATCATCCACACGGCACTGGTTTTAGACGCATGCAGAATGGAGAAGTTCTGAGGTTAAGAAGGCCTGGGAGGCCAGGCAGTGTGCCCCTGAGAGGGCAGTGTGTGAAGCTGTGAGAGAGAAGCCTAGTCAGTAGAAACCCCAGAAGTTTGGAAAAGCAAGGAACACGGATCATCTAAGAGAAACTGCAAGGAGGGAGCAAAGCTGGCCTAAGAGAGAGGCCATGGGAGCTACCACCACAAGTGCCATGGGGCGGAGCAGACTGCTTCGGATGTCCCACACAGAACTGCAGGACTTAATGTTTCCCCTGCTGGATTTTGGACTTGCTTCGGCCCCATGCTTGGTGTGCTGCTGTGTGTACCTTTTGGAATGGTAATGTTTGTCTTGTGCCTTTGAATGCTACAAGTGTTTAAGTTTTCATTTGTACAGGAGCTCACTGTTGAGTTTGCCTTGGATCTTGGAGGAGACCTGGGACTTGGACTTTTCAGCAGTGCTGAAACTGTTGGGCCTTGGGAATTCTGGGCGATGGACTAAAATGGCTTTTGCATAAAGGGAGGTGCATGAGTCTTCGGGCGTCCAGGGGCAGAATGTTAGGGTTTGTGTCTAGGTGTCCCCCCAAAGGCTCATGCAGTCTTGGGGTACTCTGGAGTCTGTGATTGGTCACTGTGGGTGTGGATGCTGCAGCCACCCGCCCAGGGCAGGCGATTTGCATTCCAGGGTAAGGTGGGAAGAGGGGCCGGTGCTTGAGCCGCTGCCGCCTCTCCTGCCGCCTCTCCCTGTGCTCTTGCTCTTTGCCGCTGCCAGGAAAGGCTGCCCTCTGCCTTGTGCCTCTCTGCCTTGGAGCCAGCTGAGCGAGGACTGAACCCTCCAGTAACTGTGAGCTAAATAACCTTTCCTTCCTTCCTTGTGGGTGTTGGGTTTTTGTCCCAGCCACGAGAGAAGAGTCACTGAGAAAGTCCTCATCCACCTTGTTCACTGGATCTGACTTGTTCACCTTCTGGTTCTCCCAGAGGCCAAAATGACATGAAAGGGAAACACTGAATGTGTGCAGGGCATGGAGGCAGCAACAAGTGCACAACTGGAGGCACTCAGGAGGGGACGCCAGAGCCGCTTCAGAAAGGGATGGAAACAAAACAAAGGGACAGCGAGGGGAAGTGAGGGGAAGGATTTTAGGAGGAGTTTTTGGAAATGTGACTCTTACTGCATTTCTTAAAACCTTAAACATTCAGCATATTCTTCAATCACTCCTCAGCACATCATGGCTGTGCTCTCTGAAAACATATACTTCCACTCTAAAAACATACAGAGAGATGGGTATGATGTGCAAAATAACTTCCAAGCGTGACGAATAAGCATTCTGGTGGACCCAGCCTTAGGACTGGGGGCTCTTGGACATGGAATGTGAGTTAAGCAAGGTGATAGGACATTCTGTTTCTATCACTCCCTGTGTTGAGTGCCAGGACTCTCAGTGTGGAGAAAAGGAAATGCAAGTGAGTACAGCAGAGATTAAATGAAAGCCTAATGGACTTGAATTTAAACTGAAGATAAAACTATTAACTCAAGAGGTGACATTATAACATACACATATATAAAACATACATTTCCTAGCTCTGTCAAATCTGGGGTCGCCACAGTGATCAGGCCACAGGCCAGCGCATCTCCAGCACCTCGTGTGTGATCCCTGAAATAACATTTCTCAGGAAAAGAAATCAGGGCTTTATCAAGAAGGGATGGAATCTAGGGCTGAACAAAAAGCTTACAAAATGAAACTGGAACAGCTTTGCCAGACAGCAAAAAAGTCTTCAAAAACTGCCAGTGTCACATCAAAATGACAGAGTTACTAAACCTAAAGAGGCTCCCACCAGTCATAAAAAGGTGTAGTTCAGGACCGGGGAGATAGCTCAGTAAAATAAGTGTTTGCCTGGCAAGCACAAGGTTCTGAATTCAATCCCTGGTACCACAAAAAAAAAAAGAGAAAGAAATGGTGCTTTGGGCTAGGGAGAAGGCTCAGTGGAATAAGTGCTTCCCTGGAAGAGCAAGGGCCTGAGTTCAATCCCTGGTTCAGAAAAAAAAAAAAGGTGTAGTGCATGGTGCATGCTTGTAAGCCCAGCACCCTGGGAGGCCAAGACAGGAAGACTGCAAGTTCAAACAATTCAGCAACTTAGAGAAACCCTGTCCCCCAAAATAAAAAGGGCTAGGGATGTGGCTCAGAGTAAACAAACTTAGGGCTCAAACTTAGGGGGGACTGAGGTACAATAAGATGATAGCTATAAGGATTGAAACCCCTCAAGTATATTTGCCTTCACGAATTCAACTTTATACATACATTCATAATCAGTCATCTTTAGAGAATGACAGGAAACCTGTTAATTACCTTGAAAACTGGGTAAGGAAAAAAATCAAAGATTTATATGCAAACTGTGTCTAGATCCTCACAGAAACCCTCAGTGGAGACACTGCTGTGAGAAGCTGGTGTGGAACACACAACCCTCTGTGTTCACAACCTCTACCATGAGCATTCCCTTCAGAGCTGCAGCCCAAATGTGGCACTGCTGGCACTTTCTGAGGCACCTTCCCTCTTTTGCAGCAGTGAAAGGAGGAAGCTGTTCTGGGCCACAAGCAGACACAGCCCAAAACTGACGCAGAAATATCTGATCACCTGTGCACACTACAGAGTCATAGAAGAACCAAGGCCAGAGTCTGGGTGTCCCTGCCCCCGTGAACATGATCCCGCAGCTCCTGACCACCACAGACAGCTGCCCCTGCTGAGCCCCTCCTCTGCCCACTCACCATCGGGGTTTTGGGAATGTGGTTCTGCAGAAGAAAGGTCATCTCCTTGAGCTCCTCTGCAGTAATGGCTTCTGACAGCTCGTAGAGCAGGTACCTAAGACACACACCCAAAAGGGCAATGAAGTCTCCACACAGCCAGGCGGGGCTTCCACGACTATTACTGTCATTCAGAGGGCCCACTACAAGTGGATGATCACGAACCTCACCTTACAGATTCAAAATAAATGCTGAGCGCCTAGGTCAGTGGCTTGTTTCAGCTAACCCAGCCGGCCCTGACCCCCGCTCCAGCCCTGTTCTACACTAGGAAGGCATAAAACATGATCCCTGTGCGCTTCCCTCTCCCTGTCCAGTCTAGAGGCTGGGGCTCCTACATGGGGCACAGCAAGGGCACCCACTGTGGCCATCACCCTCACCCAGGGAAGGGAAGCAGCCACTGCCAGCTCTCCAGCCATGCCTGTCCATGCCCAGAGAAAAAGTGTCCTGTCCCTCACCCCGCTGTGCATCAGCACCTTGAATGCCAGGCAACCCTCATACATCCAGTGCCAGACTTGAGGACTCCTGGAAATCACCTGGTGCCAGATTGAATGTCAAGACCACAAAATACCTCTTAACATGATTCTCTGGTGAGGACACAAATCAAGGACCACCAAACACTGTGGCTGAGCGTGGCTCACCAGAACCTGATGCCCACAGTGTAACTTGGGCAGAATTCCCGTTATGTTCTACTTCTCTGCATCCCCACCTACAACAGTATCAGAATATTGACTGGGCAGTGGTGAGCAATGCTGCACCCTTCTCCAGAAAGTGGCCTTTTTCTCTTTGCTTATTGAACTCCAAGTATTCACTCACCCTTCTACAGCCCCTGAAGACAGGAAGAGGTTGTCTTCCCTGAGGAAGGACAGTCATGACACAGAGACAGAGGGAGAGCACTCAGGATAGGGAAGTGGAACACAGGGGAGCTGCGTCCAAGCTGCCTGGTCTGGGGTCTTCTGCAGACCCCCGACTGCTTGGCTCTCCAGCAGGTGACACCAAGGTGCCTCCTGACCCGGAGTCTCCTGGTTTTTCCTCCAAAGAGGGAGGAAGAAAAAGAGCTTAGTTGTAGCTTCCTTTCAAAGCAAAAGGCTAGAATGCACATAGGAGCAAAAAGACCTCTCCTCACCTGAACAAAGACAGCCTCCGGCGGGTGGGCAGGCATTGTTCCACCCCCTCCCGGGTGTATCCAAGGTGATGCAGAAGCCGGTGCTGCTTGATGCTGTACAGGAGCTCGGCCAGGAAGAAGGGATCTTTCTCACTGAGTAGCGCCTCCTTCAGGAGAAGGTGAAAAAGATCTGAGGCCGAGCTGCAGCGCTCCAGCCTCTTCTCGAAGACCAGGTCCATGCAGAGGAATTTTAGGCCCTCCACATCCTGGAGCCCCAGGCCTGCGTCTATGCACAGAAGCGTCTCCCGAAAGTTCATACTGCTGTCTTCATTGGAGCTGGAGCCCAGACTTCCTTCTCTTGAGGTCATGGCCAGCCTGAGTTCAGAAGACAGAGGTGGAGCTGGTGCTGCAGAACAGTGACTCACAGCTCACTGAGTTCCCAAGCCCTACCTCACCACGGCTGTGAGCTTTACGGTTTCCTAGAAATGAATAAAAGTCACTGTAACCCGACTGCAAAATCCAGTGGCCCAGAAAGTTCCATCCCAACCTCTGCAAGTCACCTTGGAGATTTGTAGAGTTTTTGCTGGGGCTCAGTGATAGGTTCCGGTCCTAGTACGAATTGCTGAAATCAGCATGGCGGTCATCTAATATGGCTGAAGCCCTTCAAACAAAAGCCCACCTTCCCCAAGACCACCTCCCCCTTCTTCTCCAACTCACTCCAGAATACAACTTCCTTTCACCCTTCCCGCCACCTCAGGGAATCCCCCAATCAGCTCCCTCTGATGTAACTAAACATCCCCCCCAAACTCCACCCCTGGCAAAAGGCCATAAAAGCCTCAGCCTCCCTTTGGTCCAGCCCAGAAAATCCCTCATCCTTCCCCACATTCTCTCCTATGCTCTCAAAGAAAATAAAGCCCTTTTTCCCTCTTCCTTCTGCTTGTGTTCCCACTGCGCCAGGCACCTGAAAACACCTATTACTCAGTTTACCCTGATGCTCCCAGCGGAAAGGCAGGAGTGGAGAGCACAGAGCTCCAGCTCTCTGACCTGGGGACCGGCTGGAGCTCTTCTGTCCCACCTCAGGTCCACCCAGTGGCAGAACTGCACGTGGTCTCCCACACGTGAAGCTGCGCAAACAACTTCAGAGGAACTACTGAGCATGGCACCAAGGTGGGTGCATGAGCACCCTCAGCTCCAGCCGAGCCAGGCAGGCCTTTATCTCACAGGAAGGGAGGCCACAACCCTGGACTCCAGACCAGTGAGTCTAGGTAGGGTGCACTCAAGTCAGCCTTGAGAGGCACGAAGTTCAGGAGCTGATGTCTCCACCGTTTATAAACTGTAGTGTCCTCTACTGGATTTCATCCTAATCAGAGAAGTGGCCTGCTGAAGAAGTTAGGTCTATATTCTTTTTAAAGGACATGACTGTTTGGAAAAATAAGAATATATTTTCTTGAGGAAGGAAAAAAGCTTAAATAGTAGCAAAGAAGCCTAAATAATAGCAATTCAACGATAGGTACTACAAGTCCTCTTCTGTGATCCCATCCGAGTTTCTTTAGCTTTGTGCAGTAAGGATCTACCACTTGGTGTTAGACGCAGGAAGCAGCCAGGCCCAGGGGCACTTGTCCAGCCCAGGGAATCACAGGCGCACAGGAGCGAGAGCCCATCTCAGAGGAAAAAGGCAGCAAGGGGAAGTGAGGGGAGGTAAGGAAGGAAAGGAAGAAACAAGAGCAAAGCTGCCTGACTGGAGTGCTCCTGTCCCAGGGTCGGCTCTGCAGTCCCAGGTCCGGTGACTGTGTCTTGTCAACACCCTCCATCTTAAACACCACGCCATTTGGGGTTTCTAGAATATTCTGATCTCCAGTTGAATAAATCTGCCAAACCTTGGTGTCTGGCAGCTTTTCTTTCTCTCCTCGTTTTTCAGATTGGGTCTCTGTGCTGACAGATAGTTCCCAAATTCCTGAGCACATGCTGTCCCCCACCTTGCCCTCAAAGTGCTGTGAACTGGGGCAAAAGGCTGTATGGAGCCTTCCTAGTTTTTAACTTTCATTTTCTTTGGCACAGCAAAGGAACCCAGCAGAACCCCTGCCGAGACTGACTGGAAGCATTCTGCCGTTTCAATGGCAGGCAGTGAAGGAGTAACTTGGCCTCAGTTGGAACAGGTGGGGCAGCCCGGGCTGCTCACGTACCTTCCCTCGGGCGCCACCGGGTCCCCAGTGGAGGTGGTTTCTTTCGGGAAAAGTTCCTGAAGGAAAAAGAAGCTTTAAATCAGAGTCCTCCGCTGGTCTCAGGATCACAGGAAACTCCCATTTGCGCGGGAAGAGAGCTCCCAACTTGCCACTCTGGAGAAAAACTGGAAACTGGAACTCTGGGCTGAGTCACTTGATCCCGGCTTCCTGCTGAGGTCACTGCAGCTGTCTGCCTTCCCCCTTTCCTAGAGATAAAGATCCCTGGCAAGCAGCGTCCCCTAAAGGCAGAGAGGTACTTGTTTCTCCTGTGGAGCTCAGGAGTGACTGCGTATACATCAGGGGCTCAGGAGGACCCAGCCCCGCCCTTGGCCCGCAGCCCCCCAAAAGGACACGGTCAGTTTGCTTCCTCAGCTCAGGCTGTGAGGCAGAAGCAGAGAGCACCCACAGCAGCAGGCACCTTCTTAGGCTTGCTCATGTGCACATAAACATTTTAATTAAGCCCATGGGCAAATAAAGTAGTGAAAAGACAAGCGACTGTGGAAGGCTGCGACCACCTGGGCTGCCGCCCCAAGTGACCCACGCACCACTGCTGTCCACCCTAGGGTAGTCAGGCTGGCAGGAAAAAGACCCTGAAGACACCAGCAAATGACAGAACATTCCCTGACAGCTGTACTGCGCCAACCTGGTGACAGACAAGACTTATACATTTACTTGTTTGCTCATCTGTACAGCCTTCTAAGAAAGTGCTACTACTGTGAGCCCTACAGCACAGAAGCTCGGATGTGTGGCCCCGGGCACTCAGTGGCAGCTGGGAAGGCAGAGCACACGTGTGGCAGTGGGTGGTGCCTCCTCTGCTCCAGGTCTCTGTGCTTGATGACAAGACACCACAGCAGGAGTCTACCTGATGCCACTGACTCCTACACTTATGGGTGCTTATTACTGTAGCAATGTTATGTTGTGAATTAACATTTTTTAAAAAGCCAAGATACACACTCAGCATGGTGGTACACGTCTGTAATGCCAGCACTTGGGGGCTGACACAGGAGGATCATCACAAGTTCAAGGCCAACCTGCAATACAAAGTGAGACCCTTTCTCAAAAAAAACCAAAAAGAAATGATGGGCTTTGCACCATTGTTTAAAAAAGGAAAAAATGTGAATGATTTCAATGTCACTGACATGTAGATATAGATAGGATCATGAGTAAAAAGAAAGAAAACAGCATTATAATAGAATGCCATTTGTGTCTTAAAATATATACATTGGAAGGCCTGGTGAGATAGCTCAGTGAAATAAGCACCGGCTTAGGCCAGCACAGGGACTGGGGTTCAATCCCCAGCACCACATACCACACTGACCCGGCCCCCAGGCACTCTGAGCCAGCCACCGAGACTAGGCGTGGTAGTGCACACCTACAATCCCAGCACTGGGGAGGCTGAAAACAGGAGAATCACTGCAAGTCTGAGCTGTGTAATGAGACCTTGCACAAAATACATGAATTAAAATATAAGTACATACATATAGTTGCATATATATAATATATATATATTATATATATATTACTAAATTTTTTTTTACCATTTCTTAGTATTTTAATGAGCCCCCTGTCCAGTAGCTTCAAGCTACCAGGACACAGGCCCCCCCAACACCCTTAATCTTCTCAGCTCTTGTGCTGAAGAATTTGGCTTTCACGATGACAGGCTGCTTTGGGAGCTTTCCCTTCCCAAGAACTTTGTAGTAGCCCGATCGCACTACACCAGTGATGGGAGCTGCTTCAGTCTTGTTTTTGGCAGCATTTACTCTTGCCTGCTCACTGACCAACGCCCACAATTTATCAAGGTTGACAGTTGGGCAGAAGCTCTGGTTTCTCTTTAAGTGGTAATGCCTCATACCAACCTTACCAAAGTAACCTGGGTGATATTTGTCAAAGTTGATCCTGTGATGATGCATGCCACCAGCATTACCCCGGCCTCCGGGGTGCTTCCGGTGCTTGCCGATGCGGCCATGGCCGTGGCTCACATGGCCCCGAAGCTTCCGAGTCTTCCTTAGTCTGGAGGGCATGTCGGCGGCAGAGACGAAAAGGAGCTATATTACTAGATTTTTAAAATTTTTATCTTTTTTTATTGTTGGTACAGGATCTTGCTGTGCAGCTTGGAATCCTAACGATCCTCCTGTCTCCGCCTCCCCAGTGCTGGGATTATAGGGGTGCACCACCACGCCCAGTCTTGGTAGCCCACTCAGCATGCCCAGGGGCTGGGCCAGCATGGCATGTGGTTCTGGGGACTGAACCTAAGCAGGCAGGTGAGCTAAATAAGCATTTCCCTCTTTAACTTTGGGTGTTGGGTATTTTGTCTCAGCAATGAACTAAAACACATATCCTGAAGGCACTTCAGAAATCAATAAGATCCCAAGCATTGAAGAATCAAAGAAAAAGTGTAAAACTTTCACTTGAGAAGAAAATCCCTCCCCCCAAAGAAAACCTCTGGGTCTCTTGTAAAGAATCGATTTGCCAGGATTTATTTCACCATACTCAGTCATTCTGGTACCCAGAGGCCTCTATATCCATGAACCAGTGGGACCTGGCTGCTGCCCCTGTGAGTGCAGCCCGTGGGCCACCCACATGCAGAATGAAGAGCCGAGGGAAGACCTGGAGGACTAGGCTACATGATCTGAGGAGTGAATGCCTGCAGCTGTAGGAATGAAGCAAAGGTGCAGTGGAGGCCCTAGCAGGTTGGGGCTCCCAGGAACAGGGAACACCTGCTGAGGAAAGCCACAGGCAGGGGCCAGAGCCAGCCCAAGCAGAATCTGTGCTGGCTGCAACCTGCAAGGCCACTGGGGCAGGGCCGCCTGCACCCTCTGGAACTCAACACTTTCAGTGTTTTCCAGTCCTTGACATCCAGCAACAAGACTTAATGCTTATTCCACTGGGTTTCAGTCATGTTTTGGTCTAATTCTTTTCTTTTTTTTTTTTTTTTTTTT